>LUCM01009373.1:143418-158808 GCA_008360955.1 Fasciolopsis buskii
AACGATGTACGTTTGTTTTCCTATTAGACGTAGTTACTGTATTTGGTTTTGAGCATGGGATTCCATTTGGTGAATGTACGAATCAAGTTTGTGATCGGCTTCACTTTCCCGATGATTGACACCAGTCTCCAATTTACTAGTATTACTGTCTATGTTTGATTGGACTGTAGTCGGAACTTTAATACATTAATCTTCCACTAGAGAAGCTTTGCATTCTACTTTTGCTGCTGTCATTATTTATTTCCGACCATTCTTCTCAATCATGATACTAGGTTTTTGAGCTGGAACGTCCAACTAGAAGGTATGTTTTTTATCACTATACCACCTAGCGTCGCCCCGTCTGATCGAATCGACCGAGTTGATTTAGTTCACATGTCGTCCTTAATGATGGGCGGTCGCATTCGGCAGTTTTACAATCGTGTGAGCGGATAGGATTGCCTTATTCTGGATAGCATCACAGATTTAGTTGTTGTTGATTTCAAACTCTAACTGGGTTAACCTACAGTTTGAATACAAGCAGTAAATCCAGGTCTTGTTTGCTGATGTGGAGTTCCGATTCGGGAGTTGTTCAAATACCGGTTATTCCGTCCGTTCATTTGGACCTCTCCCTGTCTGTAAAGTACTCAAACGGGCAGCGTGGAAGTCGGCATTTTTCGAGTAGTCAAGCTTGGGATACTGACTTCGGTGGATGTTCATTCATTTGATTAATCTTCAGTTATTGGACTTCTGAAAACTGATGATCTGTTTTTCTGCTCACAGTGTTTGATGGACAAAATTAGATGGATCGCCACTTCCCACCGAATAATGGGAAACGCATTGTCGATCTCGAGGAACAAAGCCGTAGGTACAGGTGAAAACCACTCGATCTTCGCAGACCGGCGGGACATTCTTTTTACTAACTTCTTATTCGACCTGTCACTCGAAAGGCAAACTTTAGCCATACGATGTCAGTTGTGATTCGTTAAAGATATCCAGGAATTCGTCAATATAGGCGCAATCAAAAGAAGGACAGAAATGCCGCCCCATAGGACAGGATCCTGAAGGAAGTCTACGAAATCTACTTGTCTTCACTGACTGGTAGAATTCACGAGCTACTCGGAAATACGAGATAGTTCCAAGTGTTTGGGATTTGACCATTTCGTTACCCATTCCCAATGCGAAATAAGTGGTTTTCGATGACTAAAATAGTTTTGGTCAAATCGAAATTGCTGCAAAGACTTTTCTGGCTGTTTTCGAATGACCCTGCAATGGACCGGATTAGTGTCGCTTTCACGGATCTGAAGTTTGTCGACGATTTCGTTGGGCTTGGTGATTCCCCAGGCATCAAGCAAACACTTCTCGATCGAATCGATCTCCGTATGGCGAAATTCGGCCTGGAATTCATAAAGTCCAGAATAGAAGCATGCAGGACCTTTTCAGATTTGAGTAACCAGCAGCCTATGCTACCAAACAACCAAGAAAAAAAAACACGAAACCATAAAGACTGACAAAACACCTTGGGCATTTTTCCTCTTAGAGGTGTACTGCAGCTGCACGATGAAATCAGCCTTCGAGCAGATGTTTGCATCTTTTGTTCTGTTTTTCGTTCCTGTCCTACTTATGTGGGTGCATTAGCCTGATCTGAAGATGTCAGGAGATTAAAATCAATTGACCATCGACACACAGCGAACCCTCACAAACGGCTAATCACCAGTCGGGGTGACATCATCAGTGCAATTAGAAAATAAAAATCGTTGTTTCAAAGTTGAACAACTGTCCAACTTCGTCGAAACCCATCAACTAAAATGGCTTGAGCACATGGAACGAAAATCTCGATAAATTTTGAGCCCTTTATCCCGTTCAGAATGGCGATTCTACCTCGGAGATCAGCTAGAAACACGGATCAGTACAGCCGAAACGGGTCTACAATGCCCAAGTCTAAGATTGACACAAGTTCACTGTTACGGGAAGTAAAACTGGATAGGAATCTGCACGGATTTTGCTTCCAAGCACAACGCTTGGTCGAGGTTGATTTCCGATGTCAATGGAGCAGACTAATTCTCCACCTATGATACCGCTGTACCAAATTTCCTCATAACCAGCTGCGTAAACAAAAAATACAGCATGAAAACTTTATGTGTCATCATGTACTCAAACCCATTTGGGCTCTAACCACAAACCGCCCCATGGGCATCGAAAACGTTCTCCTATTTGTCGTATTTCGGACAAACAGATCGCTCTCAGACATACACATTCATCGATTTACTTTCAAGAAGAGCAATAACGATGACCTAATCACTTTATTAGAAGATTGCTCAAATAAAGTCGACTCCGTGATCGATCGCAGACCTACAATCCCGACTTATTCTCAACTAACATGGTTGCTTAGACTGTCAACAGCGATAGTCAAATCTGATAACGCGTGGAAGTTGGCGTCCAATAAATGACATTTTTCGTTTTCATTTCTTTCATCTCCCTTTTTTCTAGCAAGTACGCACATACCGGACTCATCAACGCCATGGACCCTTGTACTCCATTACCAAACGCCTAGTTTCACACTCCGACAGAGACTAGAAACGCGCCACCTACACTGCAGCCCTACGATCGTAGTCTTCCTCGACTTGAAAGGTGCTTTCGACTCCGTGAATCGACCAGCACTATTCAGTGCTCTCCACCGGAAGGGCATGCCAACTAAGTTCGTGAACCTGTTGCGAGCATCGTACTCGTATACCTATGGTCGCGTTAGGGTATACGGTGAACTGTCACCTTCGTTCGAAATGACTAGTGGCGTTCGACAAGGGTGTCCCATCTCTCCATTTCTGTTCAACTTCGTCATGGACGAGATGATGGAAGATGCTTTAGGAGCCGAACTGGGAAAGTAGAGGGAATCTATGTGACCCAGATTACGCAGACGACGTCGTGTGCCTGTTTGAGTCTGCGGACCATGCAAAACGTGCACTGCGTAGACACTCGACGTCGGTTGCTCGGTTTGGCATGTGGTTTGCACTTTCAAAGTGCAAAGTGCTATTACAAGACTGGACAACAGTAGTGCTGAAATTGGTATTGGACGGAGAGGAACTAACGGTTGTGGAGGTCAGGAATCTAATAATGGATGATGGCTCCCAAAATACCATGTTTCCGCGTATGAAACTGAGTGGGCAATGCTGCTTGGGTCACGTGTTGCCTATGGCGACAACTCGTCTCCTATATCATGCCCTACTTTGTGTTCCTCCTAAGGAATGGAAGAAGCAATGCGGAGGTCAACAGATGACGTGGCAACGTGGGATGAGAAAATGTACAGCGAATGTAGGTAGAGTAAGTGTCTCACGCCTTCGTGGTTGGGGTCCGAAAGACTCGTCGACTTGCTGGCTGGCGACAATGAGGGATATGGCCGTGAACCGTGAACAGTGGCAATCGTGCTGTCATTTTCTATCGAATCAGAACGATTGAAAGCAGGTGCATTTGTACAGTTAAACTGTGTTCCGTGTGTTGGCTGCAGCAGCATCTTATCTTTTCCCGACTGCGTAGCTCCACCACTCCCTGTTCCCCTTGGATATCACTCTTTTTATATAAACGTGTAACTCTGGGGAAATGGCAGCGGTCAGTGAGGCATGTCTTGCTGTTTAACGTTGAGCGATGATGATGAACGTCTAGTTGGACTGAATCCGTTCCGAATAGTAGGATAGAAGTAGGTCGACTTGATTATTTCATCAGAACTTGGGTAACGGGCAAACAGTGTGGCTACAGCCTACGGAATACGAACGTTCGAAAGTTTCGTGGTTGTTCAATAAAACGAGGTATAGAAAATTAGAAAGAACAGGTCTTCCGCTTCAACGGATCTGAAAATGTCTTGATCGTAGATAAAATTGTTCGCTTTCATGAGATTAAGATCGCTGAGCTTGGCAATTAGTTCGCGAATGTCTAACCACCAGTCAGCGTCGGCGTCATCGTCAGTGCAAGTGCGCAGTTTAAAGACATCAACTTCGCGGTGGAATCGGATACAGATGGAGAGTTGACATTTCCGGACGTGTTACTTAAAAAGAATGCCAACGGCACACTGAAGACAAGAATATCCCGCAAGCAAAACCACCTACGGATCAAATATTAAATTCTCATAGCAATCACCCAAACACTCACAAACGATCAGGCATCCGAACCATATTCAAGAGAGCCAAGACTCAACACAGCACGGAAGGACTAAGAAAATAGGAAGAAACCTGTGTCCGAGAAAAACGGATATCCAAAAAATTGTGTAAGAAGAACCACGCACACAATGAACGAGGAAACGAACAGAAGTGAATGGTCAAACGGAAGGATCATTCTCTCATACACCGAACATATCCGTGAATTGACCTCAAGATTAATCCAATCCCAAGAAATCACATTTGCGCTCATAGATCGTCCCAAACTTCGAGAAGACTTAAATCAGAGCCAAACGAGCGACTGAAAACGGGGGGAAAGAACATAGGTCGTTTAAAAAGTCAAGTGTACGGGCTACGATAACTAGCTAAAAGAAGACACGACTCAGTCACTCTCTCTCTCTCTCTCTCTCGCAAATTTGTCCACAAGGACCAAGAAGGGCACAAATTTAATCTGGATAACGTTCAAATCCTGGGTCAAGCAACCACGAGGCATGCGAAGGAGATTTTAGAAGCCTCGTATTCCTCACAACTAATTCGATTACATCGAACTAGATCACGTGTGCTTTTGACTGAGAGACAGACAATTTAACCAACCGGAATTCAAGTCATACAGATCCATAATCACAAATCTTAGTCAGTCATACGGATCTGTCTACGGAAATGGATCACACGATATTCACATACTCGAAATAAAAACAACGGTATAAAAACGAGCGGATCTATCATCCCAGGCCGAATGTCAATCTTCTAAGGTCAAACCAACTAAGATCAAGTACAAAACAGACGCAATGTATCCAGGTTAAGGTCTTCGAAGAAGTTCAAGGTCAAAGGTAATGGCAACCCTGCAAATAGAGAACCCCAACAACTGCACATTTGCACGGACGATGACAACGCAACTGGGGATGAAACGCTTGCGACCTAAACACCAGGCTCAGCAATCGGAAACCCATGAAAGCTTTACTGTTTGTTGTTAAACATAAAAACCGTCCATCATAGAGGAGTTTCGATAAACGAAAATTCTGTTAAATCGAAATCAGTCAGAATGGATGAAACCGATGTTGAACGATGTTGTCTAAGAGGATGTCCTCCGACAATTTGCCGGTTTTCAACGTGAGGCCATCGAGAAACAGGCCAGTGATTATCAGAAATATGGTGGTAGTAATATCGACCGTTTTCACCCCGTATAGCACGGCTCGCTAGTTAATAGTGAGTGCTTGTCTGAATGAAAGTAAATTAAAAGACGGTTTAGAAACAGAATCAGAGTTGCCAGAATTTCAAAGGACCCCGCAACTTCGAAACACCCGATACTATTTGGAATTCACAATGATGTGGTTAACACAGGTTAATAGGAGGAACAAATCGGCTAGATTAATAAACTATCCAAGAGGACCGAACAGTGGCGGTCGAACGGATAAGGTCGTGGCATGTGGACGTGCTGATCGTGGGTTTTGGTCCTTTCACTATCCCACTGGGAAGCTTTTTGTTGTCTGCGGCCCCCTCCCTAAGAATGGTGTCCAGTCTTGTAACATTAATATGGACAGGAAAAACATGTTATACGGTCCATAGTGTCATCTGTGACTCTAGCTCAAGAACAACTGAAAAGAGACCGTGATATCGATTCCGAGAATACGGTAGTATGGGATGCCGATGATGAAATGGAGACTGTATTGGTACACACGTCTAGGCAGCACCATTTCGTAAGATCTTGCTCCGAATTTTTACTGGCAAAACTCGAGTTTAAAATGAATCCTGATAGAAACTAACTGGCCATGAATATGTTCGGTCAAGCAGATCACCGAAAAGTTACACCGAATCTATGATTTAGAACAGTGTACATATGATCCAGTCGGGTAGGGTAGGCACAAATAAGGATTTCGATTTGGCATATCGTGGAAAATACCAATAAAGACGGACACACGAAAAAATTACTGTTTTGATTTGGCCAGCCTGATAGAGGTACAAAAGAATAGAGTCAGCCGCGAAGAAAAGCATCTGATATTCCTAGTTCATCTTCTAACCGAAGATAGGACACTCCGACTGCATGAGAATATGTTATCTCAAACGAGAAGTAAAGTTTGCCCAAATTCATAACCTCGCAAGCAAAAACACAAGTCCATTCTGATTGTACAGAGACATTTCAAACTGGCCGTGATCAGTCGTTCGAGGCCGCCTTCTGGTAAATAACCCGCATACAGGAACAATGCGCTGACTGAAGCTGACCAGGCGAACAATTTCGTGGCCTTCCGGCTTGTAGATCGCACGTTCGAACCATCCATTGCCCATTCAACTGTCCCACTCGGTAACTCCTAATTGGCTGCGATTTCCTGCCTCAAAACAACGTACTTTGTTGTATTATCGATAAGGGAAGTAAGGAGATGAAAGACGAAAGTTGAAAAGAGAGTAAGATTAGGATTTTGGTTTACGAAGGACGAGGAGTCAGTTGCAAGTTGCAAATGTAAGTTGCAGACATCGTAGAAAAAAAGGTTGGCGTATTTTTCGACAGATCAAAGCTAACGAGTTTGGATCGAGCGAAGTTTGGAGTGAGCCATATGATGGTCATATGAATGTAATTTTCCAAAAACGTCACCAATACACGAATGTTGGCAAGTAGTATAATTGGCCGACATTTCGGCTACCTTGGCTAGCCTTTCTCAAGGCAGGCAATTTTGATGAAAAAACTTTCCCTGATAAAGACCAAAAATGTTGACAAATCACGCTGCCAGTCGACAAAGGAGTTAGTGATTTTTACAAAATTACATACTCCTTGTCAGCTATGTGTAAAAATCATTTCTTGACTGAGACAACCTACAAGCCATTTACACCAGAAGTAAGCACCGAAAGGATAGGGCGTATGGTTAAAACTTTCGACACGTATTCACACGAATGAAAAGAAGAAGGAAACAACGAAATGGAGTGACAATGGGCCATGAGACAAGTTAATTTCTCATTGTGCACAGAATGAAATTGTGTGCGCATGTCTGATCAGAGAATCTAGAGAGGAGATTTCCAAATGAGATTCAGCATTCTAGTCAGCAATATCACTGAACGAAGAACTAAGAGCAGTCTTACATTTGTTAGAACGTTTGCAATTGATATATATATATATATATATCATGTGCTTCCGGGAAAATTTTGTTCACTCATCCAGATACTACTTACTGCTTCTATATATACATATGCATATTCTGGGGCATTTTGCCCTCGTTCCTAAGGTTGGGTCAGCTCAACTGACAAAGAATTATCAACAAAACACGGTTGTGGTTCTTCTGTGGACTCTTCGATGAAGAGCTTCCATGCACACTGCTGATGCCACAAATTCTATATATATATATATATATATGCAGTATTGATCTGTGCACTGAGGTGGGGAGCTTGACTGCAAGTGCTTTATCACCAGCCCAGGTGACATCATCATTGCTATGACCGTCTGGCCAGGGTCTGGTTGTCACCATCCGCTTAAATTAGTTGGAAACCGTAGCTTCTACTCGGAGATTTAAGAATTCGTCATTCGTTTGAAGGTTGTGCGATCAATAGCCACTGAGCACAGGAACACACTGTCCGTATTGCCCTGTTGAACGAAGTGATTGCTACAGATTATTTGTCGTGTGATATCAACATTTAGCTTGTCCTTAATAAAACATGGAAGCACTGTACAGCTGTTTCATCCGTGTTAGCAATTATCACCAATGCATATCCGCTGCCCCCAAACCTCGGCGTGAAATTAGAACGAACGATTCTCAGCCAAACATCTTAGTCATAATGTTACCTTGCCGGACTGCTAAAGGTCCACTGAAATTTCACTACATGACAGCCCTTGTCCGTTACTGGTCAGAATGATCACGGCCGCCGTTACACAATAGTCGACTCGCAACGACAACTTACTTCTGTTCGGGTAGCCTAAGTACGCAGAAGGCATTGCAAATCCGATAATGAACATAGCAAGCTGGACGATGATACCGGATGATATTCAATTTCACGTACCGTCCGATTTGTAAAGGCGTTTTTTTCAAACGAGAAATAACAATTAAAAATGGGATCACTAGGCCGATTTATTGTAACATCCCACTAAGACTGCAAGAACGGCGAACCACAAGCAGTCACGTGATGAAGACGTTCAAATGGTGAGAGACTTTTGTCATGATAACTGGGGAATTTATTATCCTCATTATACGGGTACGATCGATCGAGACGCATTCGGACATTTTCATTGTTAATATTCTTACGGTATTCGTACGTGGGAGGAATAAAGAAGTGTCAGTTAATACCAGGAATTTATTCACAAATTCCCCTTATTATACTTGTTTGTAGACTGTAAAAAAGGTATTTAAAGATGGATGACTTTGGTTGTCTAGGTAGAAGCGTCTGAACATGGAACGAGAAACCTTCATCATCATCATCATCATCATCATCATTCAACTTTAAACAGCAAGGCAAGCCTCACCAACCGCTGCATTTTTTCCAGAGTTACACGTTCCTATAAAACTCTGGGGAAAATGCAACGGTCATAAACGATGACAAGCTCACTTGTTCGACAGAAACACTCTAGGGAGCATTCCACCCACGATTACATCTATATTCAGAAGCCGAAAATAACTACTTGTTACTTGAAGAATTTTGCGCTAACTGGAGTCTAATAAGCATGGCTGATCAGGAATAGAAAAATCGCGTTTAGGAAGGATCTCGATTCAAATCAAACTTGACCTTCGATCAAAGTCATTTAAGCGCGGTGCATTACTTGCTTAAATTGTTACTATATCAGTGAAGCAGTGAGTGAGAAACAGTAAAATCTTTTAGTGTCACACTGTAGAGGACAAGGAACTGATTTCAGAACACCGGTGGGTTTGAAATTTGGTGTTTGAGCTTTTCCAGCGTTTTAAACCAAACAAAGCGTCGCACTATACTAAGTGAATGAACTATCCCACATTTTTCATGAAAGGAACCAATCATATACGAAAGTGACCACAGAGTTTCTTGTGCTGACGTTATGATTGTGCGACAGAAGTACTTGGATCTAATCTTGATGCACACTATTACCCATATTTCATGCATCCTTGTCCAGGTAGACTTGAACAATACATGAACGCTCCCGTTCTCAGCAGATATGCACTATGGATTAATCGCACAACGAAACAAGGACACCCAATTATCCTGCTTGATAGACGAAAATGCCGAACCCGTCAGTCTAGGGACCCGGTAATTTTGTTGATGAATAAATGGCATACGGTGACTTGAAATTAAATGATAAAGTGAGTATTTCTGAAAAGAAATTTCCCGATACGTTTGTTTCGGTTTTAAATCAATTGAAAGTGGAAATATAAAAAGCGGTATTGTTTCCTTAAAAAAACCGTGTTTCACTCGAGCAGCATTTAGTAAACGTGTTTTCCCAAGTAGAATGGTTTTTTTTCAGTGCGACAAATTGCAGGTCAAGTTACACTCGGATGGAGGATATGCTTCATATGCAATCCTGTCGCGGCTTGAATCTTAATACTATCCAAAATGTTTCATGTCGTGGGGTGGTGATTAGAACAAACACTTAACTGGTGGATACTGATTTAGAAATCGTGAAGCCACATGAAGTATGAGGGGGCTGCTTACCCATTCGAGATGATCACAAAATTACTGAAAGATAATAGGTACCCTTAGATTGTCATTGTTTATTGATGCTGGATTCCTAGCAATACATGCGCCAAATTGTTGTGAATTAACCGCAATTCGTTATTCCTAACGGGCACGTGAAGCTTTACGGTTGAGATATAACAGGTGTTGGCTGAAATGGGATATCGACTAAATCCCTAGCTTATTTGTTGACTAGATAACCCCAAAGCGTGTGGCTTACTATTGAAAAGATTCAACAGTTCTCGCTGAACAAAAGGACCGCAAATTAGAATATTTGATTTACTATTCTGTTGCCTAGTGGAGCGGAGGGTTCGTATGACGCCTGTCGCTTAAGTTTTTGCAAGACATGTAATATCACTAATCAACCGTCACTGTAATTTCACGGAAAAATGCAAGGACCATCTTTTCCCCCAAATCACAAAATTTCTGTCAAAGAAATTTTAAAGAACACTTAGTTGTATGACCAAAGGACTCCATATCACATGACATATTGGCTAGCCAAACGTGGCTCTAGCAACAATAGTAAGCGGTGAGAACGTACGGTGCACAACTGTTTCTGTTCGTCTCTCTCTCTCTCTCTCTCGCTCGCTCGATTTCTCCTCCGCATCCTGAATCCGAGATTTTTTGAGCAGAATTCGGTTAACATCAAAACAGAAAACATGCTGTTTCAGTTTGATCAGAATATCACACTAAACCACAGTTGTTCAGTAATGATCAGGTGTGTGGATCCAAACCTTTGCGCCTTGCCCTAGTCAGCTGATTTTCTTCACGTACGAAATAGAAACCAACGGCATTTGTGTTACCGATAGATCAGACAATTTAATTCACAGCAATCTCATTGGTACACCAGTAGTGTGAATGCACACCTTTTGCGAGGTGTTCATTAAGGCGTCACAGCTAATAGAAAAGAACGCTGATATTGTGCCTGCTAGATGACCTATTCAAAAGTGATGGTATGGGAAAAGGTATGCACACCGAATGAGCGCTAATGACTGCAAAGCCTGTCGACCGTTGACAAAGAACTCTGTCCAACCATTCATGCTGTTCTTAGTAAATTGCGCCACTTCTAATTAGGAAGTGAATAAAGTGAAATAAAAGACCTGAAAGTACCAGGGAACATTTTGCTATGATGGTTTTCCCTCCGGACGATTAATGTTCCTGTGGGTTGCCAAAACTTAGGAAATTAACACCATTTCCCTCAGATTAAACCAGTATTCACTCTCACCACTTCCATTAGTTTCGTACCCGAAATCCCTCACAGTGACATGCACAAGTCGCATTTCAGGAGTTGCTTCACCGAATGCCACAACTGATACACAACAGTTCTAAAGCACGTTGACATCCCCTACAAACTACACCAGTTATTTTGAACATAGCCCTGTTTTTTAGCGTTCTTTATACATCGATTGCATCTCATTGTGGCTATTATATTTCCGGCAGAAAAAAGACAATCGTGGCTGAGTCTAACGAATGTTCGTCTGGATTAATTTCTTGATAGGTGGGATATCTTTCTTGCCCACTCCACATTTTCAGATTCCAATCTCACCTACTGAAATCGATTTCAGTAGACAACCAACAAACACAATCATTAGCTGGAAAGAACCTCCAGTAAGATTGAGATGATGTCTGTGCTTGCTGACTGCCGTTTCCATCGTCGATCATTTCTTATCAAAAATTGCTGCATTGTTTAAAATAGTATGGAAGCGCACAAAACAACTGTGAGGCGGTTAGCAGCGCAGAAGAAAGAAAAAGAATGCTGATCCATTTCTTCTCAATTGACAATCGACCTCTATCGCCTGTTAACGCCAAGTTGAGCAGACACAAAAGCCTCTTCATTAGTCGAAACCAAGTAGCCTATATTGGTCTTCTATGATCGATTTTCGTGCTGGCCAGTTTGGTCCGCGTTATTCACTGGCTTTCTTATGCAGCATAATAAATTGTAATATCACGGAGCTATGTTGCCATCTGACCAGGGTGGCAGTTTCGGCGAGTCAGTAGCCATTAACCTTGGTGACAGTTTTCGACACGGCTCTTCTTCGAATGACTTAGAGTGAAAGAGCCCGCTCTGTCTATGTTGGTCTGACGACTAATATCGATCGGGCCATTGAAAATGATTGTGAGACTGCAAAGAGTAGTAAAAATTTATTAGTTAAAACGTTTCATCGAATGGCGCAAGTACCTGAATCTGTGATCGGTCATTATAATGTGCAGGACCGAGAATTTCAAAGCAAACTGCAAGTGTGGGGACATAGTTGGAATTTGGACGGCACTGAAATGGAAGCGTGGGGAAATGATGAATAGTTTAATAAGAAAATAATGCGAAGATGTAAAAGATTAACTGAAGCACGATTATACCCAGAAGAACATGTCTGACTGTCAAACGCCTTTGACATCAGTTGAACAACACCTGGGCTTGGAATTTGACCTATTGCAACCCGAGGACAATTACAGATTCAGTCAGGCATCCGAGACCGTGGAATGACTGAAAATGGTCCGAATTTGAGACACACTCAGAACCGAGCGGAGTTGGCATCCGATGTGAAGATCAAAGAATAGACAATGAACCCATAAGACAGAGGGTAATCGGCTAAAGAACAGCAAATTGCGTGGGCGTATAGGAACCAAATGATTACATGAAATGGGCGAAAAATGTTGTGCTGATTGGCCAGAACCCCTTTTGATCGTTCCACTTTTGTTAAACGGGGTGAAATTGAACTGGAATCAAGATGACCGATTGAAGTTATTAGAGATGACGAAAGCGATAAACGAGAATTGAAAACAAATACTATCATTACGCTTACAATCCAGCGGCAGATGGACCGTCGACGCGTATGGTGTGAATCAAAGGCATGCTCATCTTGATTCTAAATACTTACGAAGCAAATCCCAATAATTTTGGCATAACTCTGGAATATCGTGGGGAAATGGTGAAGTATCGCAATCCATGACCGAAAATCTACACTATCTAAACGAACGGATACGAGTTACAAGGGCACAGCACGAAACTCTGCGTCAACACAGAAAAACAAAACGAAAAGACATTTAGGTGTTTATAAGCACACCCGCCGAATTTCAATGTATGATGTACCAAAACAGAATCAACTGTAAAGTTTTGCGACCACGCATGTTATCAGAGTAAAGTCCGCGTGAATTTTGTGCACCCATATAGATTACCACTAAAACTTCAATGTTATATATACAATAACCATTGCAGTACGAAAAAACTATTAATTTGGTTATAAAGGAACGTTGTTTGCCCGACCGTGAGACCTTTTTCATGCTGGAGTTAGTGGGGACGAGCGATAGCGGCCGAGAATTGAAATTGTATGAAGATTCCCAACAGAAGTAGACCGGACGTTCTCTTTTTCTATGCTACAAAACAGTTAGTGTGTCAGCAGACAGCTGACAAGGATTCGCACTTGTGGTTGTTTGAGTAAAACTGCATAAAGCAAACGGTCAGACCTAAATGTCCTTCCTTAAATAATTAAAACCCATACGATCGAGCCCCTGTTGCCCGCCGAGGGATGGGCTCTCCATTTCTATTCCATACAGTTTCACTAACCGATGTCCACCACCCGCCGATGTCGTTGTATACAGCCAAACATCTACTGCTACCCGAGAAGCCAAAATGCTAACCCATCCATTTCCCGACATTTTCAACCAACAGTTTTCCAACGATCATCCCTAAGGTCTGTTCGTCAACACGCTTTGGGTGTCGAGAGCTGGACATCCGTTTCCTATTGGACTCAGGGACTCCTGACAAAATCACACATCCTAATAGACAACGGACTCACCCACGACGAATCTATTTTCGGATACATGGCTTGCCTGATATGATTTCATTGCTCATCTAGATTGTTGCGGCATCGGAGTTCTTAGCTCGTTTGATGTTTCTGTCGATCAACCGCGCAACACAGTCGAGTCAGACAACGGATTGCACGGCTAACTGGATTTGCGATTTGCGCTGATGGTCATTCAGCTGCAGTGAAAAACATATCAGCATACCTAACTCATGAATACCCATCTAACGTTCACGTGGAAACCAGTACGATTCTGCAGTCGAACAGAATTCCCGCAATTGTAGGCTTAGGCGACAATTGGCCGATCTACTGAGACTCACCTGCGGGGTTAGCAGTATCCATGCCGCGGGCACGCGAACGTGTGGCAAACTCGAAACTAGACAGAAATATGCGATTGTCTGCACAAAACTGGAGAAGGCTATCCTCTTAAACGTACCTGAAATGTTCAATAGCACTAACGCCTCAAACATATAAGTACAAGTTCTCTCTAAAAAATCGTCACATATAAAATCACCTGCTGCTACGAAAGCGTCGGAGCCGTTGCTCTTGCGAACAAAATTGACGAGTTTGTCATAAAACTCGTCTTTTTGCATATCCCGCACTACTAGTCGGCTCCGGACACAATCGGCTGCACCTCATACAAAGAGCATACCATTCGAACGCCAAACAACCCTTGGATTGTTACGGTGCATAAACGATTGTTAACCGGGACCTAGTCTAAAAGGCTCTCTAAGCTAAAATGCCACTACATACTATTGTTTTTTCTTCCTACGTAGGCCACTTGACCCCAAAATCGAGCGGCCTCAAATTCTGCTGTACGCAGGAAAAAAGTTTCAGACAACAGGAATTGTAAGTCGAATTGGATTACTCGAATCCTGAATTCGCATTTCGCTTAATGCAGCAGACATAAATCGCCAGTGAGTCCATTGTCAGTAATCAAACCACGTTCCCTTTGCCAGCTTACAAAAAAAGTATGCACTTGAGGAACCCGATTCAGAGTCCAGACGAGCCTAGAGAACACGTGAACGATCAGACTGAAAGTCATTTTCCGACGCTATCTGACAATGAATTGTCGCAAGTATGGGGTATTGAGTGAGGAGAGGGCCAAACCAGTGACCCGAGTCTGTGATTAGAAACATAAGTTGAATAAAAGAGGAGAACACTGAAAAACAACAGAATTACCACTAAAACCTCCCGTTCAGTGCAATGGGCAACATGTTCTGATTATCCACCGCGATGACGACCTAGTATGGAATTATTTGCAGGTGTCTAACTCACGCAAGTCGGTAAATCGACTACTGATAGAGAAGTCAGTCAACTAACGAACAATACCGGGTGCCGACCCGAATTCGTTGCTCCAAAAAAGCCCTGCCCGCGAAGTGACGAAGGCAGGTGATTACTATGAAGGCTACGTCTTGGGTCTATTATCTCTGTCCCACCTCGTCTTTCTGACCACACATTTGTCGGCTGAAATTAATCTTCAACCCCTGGAGTACCCAAGAGTTGACTAGTTTCTTTAAGACCCGCTGACCATCGAAGTGTGGTTGGGTCGTGCCGTTGGGAGAGAACTTAACCCCGTATAAAGTCCCGTTAGATCATCGGGCTGGTAAAGCAAAACCGGACAGACACGTACATAACATAATGCTCGCTTTGTTACGGGTAGTATTTTTGTATCAAAAAATTCTTTCCTTATCCACGGGTAAACCTCCTTTTTAACTTACGTTAGTTATTACTGTTCACCCTCCAGTAGTGGTTAATTGGATTAGGCATTCGCCACCAAAAGTTCAAAAGTTCTAATCACAGATCCACCAGTCACTGTGGTGAAACGGGCAATGCGCCTTCGCCAGTCATGC
>LUCM01009375.1:0-18838 GCA_008360955.1 Fasciolopsis buskii
GAGGTGCATAGAAAACAGGGTGAATATCATCGGCAACGCTTGGGCTTGAAACTCCACTGAGAGGCAGCCGCCGGACAAAACAAAACATATGCGCGTGTGCAATACAAAGAGTGAAATAAAATGTCTTCATTCTTTTGAAATGCACGATGATAATCTTCGTTTACTTCATTTGTCACTGCATATTTCTCGTCATACTATTGAAGCCCACTGTAGTAATCAGGTTTTGAGCATAGATTCTGAACGGTTTTGTGGGATTTACCAAATGTTCGAATTATACTAAATAGGGTACCATATCAGCTGTTGCCTAAAAATTTTAGATGCGAATTCCCGTTGATATATCTGGCATTTTGGCAAAATCACGAACAAGGAATCAGAAGAAATCTCGCGCGCCGAAATTACCCGGTTTTTTACACATGGAATAATCAAATAATGCTTCGAGTGATCGGCATAACACCAGCAAATTCCAAACCACCCAGCTGTCAGCTTCCGGCACAACTGATGATTCGACAACGAAAAATGGTTATTGGGCGCCTCACAAAGGCAGAAATAAAGCAAAGGTCTGACGAGAAACAAAACCTAGGATTCCAGGCAACACTTCCGGATGTCATGTTATCGGTGAATTAAGATTGTATAACAACTGACCTATCACCAACCGAATCGTATGTTATTTCCCACACCCCAAAATCCATGCAATGAAAGGGAGGCTGTAAATCGTAAATCGTAAGAGAAGGAACATCCGGAACGTTAAAACGTTCCTGATAGCGACGTTCAGCTATGTCGCTTGAGGAAACTAAACAGTAAATTCAACTGTATATATGCACAGGACAGATAACCGTTCCATCTATCTACCACAATTCCGAAACGCCTACCAGATGCCCGACATTGAAGAGATGCCAGTATGATATCGCTTATAGAGATTAGTCTAACGTACTTTGCAGAAACGAAGAAGGAAAGCATACTGAAATGACAAACGACAATCAGCATGATCACCATTTGGCTTCAAGCACCAAGGCAGACTCAACTGATCGCTGTTTTTCTCAAGCTTACAAATACGCATATAAATGGAGTGGATATGCAAGGGAAATAAAGAGTGAACCTGCACAGGTGGAAAAGCATAAAGTGCATCAGACAACACACGGGCCACAGCCTTATTGTGCAAGCGGACATCTTTAATGATTCCGATTCGAAAGAAAATGAAAACAGGATCGCCACTGTTCGCGCTTCATTGCCAGATTCTTCAGTGTTTCCTACCACTTAGTTGTCCACTCTTTTGCACTGAAACCACGAAAATATGGTACACTTACTTCACCAAAGTTCACTGTACATTTTCTCATCCCGCACTGCTACGTCATCTGTTCAACTCCACATGGCTTCTTCCATTTCTTGGAAGGAACACAAAATGTGGCACGACATGGTATGGTAGACGAGTGTTCGACATACGCAACACAGGACCCAACCAGTTTCATACCATGAAACAAGCTACTCTCAGAAGTGGCACCCAAAATTAGATTTCTGACCTCCACCTTACTCCCCCGGTCAATCCATCCAGTCCTAGACATACTATGTAGATATCTATGGTCAAAAACGCCTAATCAACGGACAACTCCCACACAAATAATCCATGTCCCGCAACCGTACAGCAGCACTGAACACACTGCCGCACAGTACACCGTGCACGATGTTTGAATTTCAGTGAAATATCAGGCCGTCGCCACAAGTGCTTCGGTCCAGCGTTAGCAGCCCGAATCTCGGATATAGGCGGTTTTTCCTCCATTTCTGGACTACCATTTTTGGACAAGAAGCAACCCTGGCAGCAGAAATTGTCCACAGCCATTAGTTATTCTCCATCCAGCAACAAGTTCTGCCCTGCTCTCGTCCCGTCTTGTCACAGCTCTTTGCACTTTGAAGGTGCAAAGCACATGCCAAATGAAGTAACTAACCTCGAGAATTTCACTAGTGCATGTTGCGCAGGGTTCGCGACTTCTTATAGGGACACAAATTAGTGTGAGTATTCTAGGTCACACAGGTTCCCGCGGTTTCTCATTTTCGCTGCTGCAGTCTGAAGACCTCTTGAAGCATCTTCCATCACCTCATCCATGAGGAGCTTTAACAGGAATGTAAAGATTCGACAGCGTTATCGAGTGCCACCCGTCGCATATACTCAAACATTAGTGGATAAATGAATGACATGCTGACGCCACAAATACTCCAGGGCGGTGAATGCAAATCGTCACAACCGTCAGAACTATAAAGCATCTCGACGTGGTGTGACAGATGGCGTGTCTCCATGATACAACGAGCTACATAGAATTACTTATTTCCAGTGGAAGATTCAATCATACCCAGAAGTTCAATGAGTAGAGGCCTAATAAAACATTCCGCACTTGATGCTCTTAGGCAGTCCCATATAAAACACAAAACAGACCTGAAGTTGAGTAGGTCCCGACAATTTTCTCAAAATTTCATGGAGCTTATCGAATTGCAATCAAAAAAGTGCAACGGGCATTGGCCAAGAAACGTCAGGGTTCGGCATTAAGCCTAGGTTACAGAGAACTGTTCGAGACACATCTACTTGACCCCTTCGGGTACGCCGTGTAATGCGGAATCCCACAGTCGTTTTCAGACTTCTAAGCTGGCAAGCGCATATGACTGGAAAACGAGGTTTCTTACCACCTCCAAAATATACCATTGTATCTCGAAATACTACCGCACTCAGTACCGTTTAGGTCGCAATCATTTGCACTTGCTCACCATACGTTTTAGAGCAGGTTCCCAGACCCCGTCTGCTTCTGTCAGGACCTAACACAGCACTTCTTGTTCCCGAGCATATAGATCATAACGATCGGAGCGATAAAGCAAATGACCGGACCACAGGCCTGTCCACCGGTCGGTTGTTAAGGCAATGCTGGCCGAAATGAAACACAGTTATCATAAAGACTTGCAATTCAGCAAACGCCACAGAAACACAGCTCCACGGAAAATGCAACAAGAAACAGATTTGTGATTTTCTCACAAAGAAGGTGAGCGTGATGGTGGCTGGAGCGGTGGCCATCGCCGCGGTTATGACGGTGGATGAGGCTATGGATATGGCCGTGGCCACATCTCTAAATTGAGTGCTTCCATGCATTAATAATTCTCAGTTCAGCGAAGATATCAAATGGTTAGCAAATTATTTGATGAAAACGTTCGATCCGCTATTAATAAAACACCAGGAAGCCAAGCTGTTTGGCGATGTGCAAATAATTGGTCGTAGTTAGGCTACCGGGAGGGAATTTTTCTGATAATTGTTATCCTTCGATCGATCTTCAGCCCGAGATAATTTTTCTGCCCAATGGTGATGTTTCGCAACTTCTGGTATGAATCCTTCTTCCACACGCTCGAAATCCATGGTCTTGTTACTATCGTCTCCAGTGTTTCAATTCACATGACTGTGGAAAGTAAACCTTAGGACAAGCAACTACATAAGAGAATTCAGTGGGTGCTGGACGAAGCCACTCCAAATGCTAATAACGTTTCGTGTCTAGCACAAGGTCTTTTCGGTCGGGTCGGATGTCGAACAATACGTATGAGTAAATTAACATGCTGTCACACTATCGTAGATAGGTTTGGAGGAGAAAATCTAACCGAGACAGAAGAACTCTCATGGAAGGCCAAATAAATTTTAGAAAGACAGCAAAAGCTGAATTGTTTGGGCGTTTGAGATAAGAGCATTTCAGCACTTTATTAATGGGAGGCAGAATAACTGGCCAGGGACGAAAGGAGAGAAATAAAAGGAGCAGAAAGCTGTCGTGAGATGCCTGTACCTGACGGGATGTCCAGCTTCGTCCAGTCACCATGCCTGCTGATACCGAATCCGGGTGTTTTAATAAAATTATATTACTAATGTATAAGGCTTCAGTCTTTATTATTGGAAATCATGAGGATCCGTCTGCTAAAAGAAAATACCAGAATGCCAGCAGCATGATGCGTGACGTTCTTAGAAGTTTGCAATTCAGCCTAATTTATTAGATAAAATATTCGATAATCAAAACCCGCTACTCGTAGCTACTGGAATATTAAAGATTATGGAGAAACATGAAAAGGATTAAGTGTGTAAAATCAGGGTGTTCAAATTCATTGAATGAGACGGGAGAGTTCTAATCAACCTGATAATATGCTGACGTTTTAGTGGGGCCACGTTGCTATTGATAAAATGGCTGGTCGCCTTTTCCAGCGGTAATTACAACCCGCTCATTACAAGAAGGAGCGTGTGGCAAGCAGGGCATTGGCATAAATGCCCCACAAAGTAGGGCGAAAAAGAGTGAGACGAAACCTAGACCATAACACGTGTTGAATACAGTGGAACTTCGATCATAAACCGCAATTCTAACCTAAGTTATTGGGTGTGATATAGCAGAATGCTTCCCGGTGGTAGGTTAATTAAGAGCTGAGCTGAGCATCGAGGAGCCTCGCTAAGTGGGCTTTGAACTGAGAAATATTGGCATGACTACTGCAAACTGCGAAGTTTGTTTCAGTTTGAAGCAAGCGGCTGTGAAGAACTTTGCTCCGGTCAATTGACAACTAAGCTCACATAGGTTTTGGATTAATGGCAAGTGTTCAGGGTGGACAAGAGATTAACCGTAAATAGAATTTTAGTACGAATATCGTCTGCTTCATTCTGCGATAAGGCGATAAAAAATGCTTGCCAGCCAAAGATTCACAGTATCAGGTATAGCAGTTATTTTTGTAGAAATCGTCTTACGAGAGGGAAAGATACATGTGATTATCCTATGACCACTTCAGGAGAAGAGGTTTAGTGCTGAGAACTCAACGTCATATTGAATGCGGGTAAATCCAGTTCAAATGATTTGCGAAGCCCTGCGGGCGTGGTCACATCATAACTGTACCATTCAGGGCATGCTTTGCGAACAGAGCCTAATAGTTGTGATGGAAAGCCAACAGATTTTTGGGGCATTGAATTCTTGCGCAACTATCCTAGGGCTGGATGGGGAGCAGAGAGGCAAGAAAATGCTTCACGGAGCCTACAGATATGGGACTTATTCAGATTTGGGCGCACCAAATTCGGATTGAAAGCTCAGATCATTGAATGTGGAGGCGCAAGTTTTCAGAACAAAGCAAGCGTGAATGCTGCATGGGGCTGTTTTACGCGGGTCTGGCAACCACGATTAGATCTATTGTTTTAGCAGAATTTGTAACCTAGAAAAAGGGAACGAAGAATTTGCATTTTGATTGGTTTACAAAAGTGGTTCGAAAATTCTGTTCTTTCTTGGATTACTCATTATGTTGAGCCGCAAGTTGCGCCAAGGTCTTGAAGTGTTATCTAGACTGTGAAAAATCCGTTTTCGGAGGAATTGCTCTGTACGTCACTGATCATCTTCATCCGGACCAAGACTGGAAAGTTTCGTTTTCACACTTGGAATTACAGAAATCCCCTTGGAAATAAATGAGGTCGACTTTCACTGGCATTAATGGGTTATTCTCGAGTGGACCAGTAACAGCTTTGTAAAGGCAAACTTTTGAACAGGATTTTGTGCAACGTGGGTATTGCGAAGACCGTTTCCTTGGACAGTTCTTGGGTGCAGATCTCGATTGCTCTCTGGGACCCATCGACTGCACATAGGCTTTGGCGGTGCTCAATGAGATGTATGTGGCATCGGGTCTATGGTAATGGGAAAGCATGTAATATGATGCTATAGGCTTAACCAGTCGGGATGACAATAGATTAAGAGCCGGCCAATTGTGTCAAAGTCAACGACAAACATGTTAGAATTAGTTTCCGAAGTAAAATTTTCTGGGACGTTCAGAGCTCTGGTGTGAGTTCCGTCAAATAGGCACTTAGGTTTGATTGGAAATGGGCCCGTGAGAATCGGTGATTGTAGGGTCATTCTGACGGCAGCAGTATAATGATTACCCCGTTAGGGCTCGTCTGGAAAAAGCACACGTTTAGGTCATGGAGGTTCTGGAAACTCTGGAAACATTAATGTGCATAAAGAGAGCCTATTGACTTCCAAATATACACCAGGATGTTGTCGAATGGTTTGCAGGCGTGTGCATGAAAAATGAGCGGGAATGATGATAGGTGAACTGATTCTCAAATCGAACGAGGGATTTTGATAAAATGTATGATATATGAAATGAATGTGTTTACCAAATGACCAGGTCGGGGCTAGAAATGTGACGACTTCAGCTCAGGCAATATATTAAGTAGCTGGTCAGACACAAACTAAGTAAACGTTAGATATTAAGGAAAATTTGGCAAATTAAGCTAAAGCAGGTAAGATTACGATTACAGCGCAGATCGCTGAAATAAATAACGGCGGAAACCCACAATGACGAAGAGCACTTTGATATCCGTGGTCCATTTTAATGAAAAGTGCAAGTGGCCGATTTCAATCCTTTTGTAATGACTGAAACGTTTGCTGAGAGAAAAATCCATGTTCAGATTGTCTGGAGTCAATTTGGGGCAGACAACTCAAAAGGAATCGTACTGATGGCATCTGAGAGTTATATTTCTGGAGAAGCAGATGAACGTAACTATGTTGGCCCAAACAAATTTAGCTTAGGCCGCGCAATATGGATAAGTGCACCTGAAATAGTGTCTAACATTATATAACTAGCGCCCTACACCGCACTGTCTGTTACTGGTCTTGTTCTTAGCATTTATTCCGTGCCAAGTTTACATTGCCGATTGTGATGGATTAAAGGAAAGCCGGCATAATGCGTAGGTCGGATGCCAAATTAAGGCAATTTGGCAGCAAGCTGAGTATTCAAGACAAACTCAAAAGATGGACGCAAATGAATGAAAATTGCAATAACTGCTACACCACAGTCAGCGAGGCTAGCAAGAAGAACAGGAGTTTCATGTGGCAAACCGGTTGGATCTCTGATACGCTTGAGCAAAATTTTCTTTAGAGGGCAGTCGTCTTTGCGGTCTCTAATGTTGCGTTAACCTGTTCTACGGATAATGAGAGGGCAGCTGACCGTGTGACTATTGAATATCCCATTTCGAGAAGACTGTTTTTATAAGTGAACTGTGTTTTTCGTCTTCTAACAACAAAGCGTCAAAGCAGACCAAAATATATAGGTAAAAGGGTGAGGCGACAACAGCGATTTGTCTCGGCTTTCACAAATACTAGCTTGTACAGAGAGAACTTCACGGTCTAGTTGTTTTCNTGAAAACGACGGATGCCTAGAAAACAGTTTGTTGTACATCGGTTTGTGTGCCTACCAGAAATCAGGAGCCAAATTACTCAGTCTCTTACTAACGAATTTACACCTCGTGACACGATTTCTGGCCTGACTTAAAAGCCGTTGCGTGACTAAAGATATCCTCTCGCTGTTAGCATGCTGAGTAGCCAATGGAGGGCTATCGCGTCTGCTTGAATTTGGGCCGTGCCTACGTAATGGCCGATGTACGCAGATGGGTAGACTTTATGACCGTGAACTTTTTATTACCAAGCTAGATTCTGAATGGTCCTGCGGAATTAGAGTGCGGCAATCAAGTTTGAAAAGGCACGGTTTCGAGGCATCTCGATGGAAACGTGGCGTAAAACTGTACGGGAACATCATGGTTTCGACTAATAGGTAAATAGCCGCAATAATCGGAAGACGTAGACGCAGTGGGAATCAATGAGGCCACAGTTATCATGATATCCATTCACCGGAGAACTTCTTGCCCTCAAATGACTTTCATTCTGGCACCTGTCACCTAGGCTAGCAATTCCTGGAAACACTCCAAGTATTACCGAAGTTTTTCATCGCCGCACAAGCGTGCTGTGGCTTCTATCATTCGGATGTTTATTTTTCTATGAATGGACCCAGGTAAGACGCCTAATATCGAAGGACAAACTTCAAATGCGGACCTAGTAAATTAAAGCACAGTCCATTGCTTGATGCCAAAACCGGTGGCACTGAGGTATTTAAACTTGAACATTTCCCGAAACCGATCAATTTCATCACTCATTTTGGAATAATTTGGATAAAATGAAGAGAATTTGGAAATCATAAAGAAACAAAGCAAAAATGGCGTGTAGTCGAGCAACAAATCGCTGATCGACAAAGACGTGGGCTTCGGGATAAACAAGCTTTAACCCGATTTTGAGCAGTGCTGAGCCAAAAACGATTGCCAATTGCAATACTTCGCTTTACATGCTTGAAGATGCTGCATTATGCAGTCAATCATCGTAAGAGCACAAAAGGATCTTAAACCTCCGACCACAAATACTTAAACGAAGGCCTATGTTGCTGAATAAATACACGTGGTTCGTAAGCGCCCTAAAAAGAGTAAGCGCCAGAAGTCCGCGGTGAGCGCGAAGAAGCAAACATTGATTTCAACTAAGCATGGAGTAGACAAATCACCAAATTTATTGTTGTCCGTAATCTCATGAATTTCGATACGAAAACTGTTTTTACAAAAGATCTTTCTCAGTCGTTCGTTATTTCAGGGCTCCCTTTTTGACGTTAAAATCATCCGGAGATAAGCTTAAAACAATAAGCAAAAAGCAAGCTACTGGTTTCAATATCTGTATCTATTCCTTAGGCATGACGCGGAAAGATATGGAAACTTCGGAAACGGCTATGCTTCTGTCTGAAGGGCAACCACCGAAGGATTACAGACAAACTGTAAAAACCTGAATATATTCCAGGTAGGAGGACTCAGTGGATCTAACTTGAACGTCAATGGCAATGAAAGGTCCAACGTGTCGTTCACACGGGACATGGTTTAAGCACCTAATATTGTACTGGTTTTTTAGGTGGGGAAAAGCTAAAGAAGTTTCAGTTTCAATGAATAGTTACGGTGCTGCATTCCAGCAACGTGAATTATAACAATTTGTGAGGCAGAATAACGTCTCTCCCGGCAACTTTGTCAGATTGCTGCAGAAAACACATTTATCCCAGTCCACAAAGCTGCAGCGCTGAGCGTTATTCCTGTCTTTTGATATTTTGTATCCGAAAACGGGTTCTAACCATGAAATCTACTGCCTTTCTCCTCATGCATCTCCATACTTTGATTATGTCTAGCTATTTATGTTTTAGGACTATAGAATTCACGGTTCAGGATATCATCAGCAATGCAAACCACATTATCACTCATTTGCCACAAGTAAGACACTAAACGAATGCCGTTGGCGAGCCGTATCATTAGTGCAATATTGTCTGGATATTTCCCCTATCGCTACGCAGTATATATAACCAGCGGAATAGCCTCCAGGCTGCCGACATTCGTCAACATTGTCTTCTATGGACGCGGCTGACCAGAAACGGATCATTCCATGTGCAGCGGCTGGCGACGCAACGGATTCATACTGCTCATCACCCAGAGAAATTTCGGAAATGATCTAGATTACTGAATTTTGCGAAGATTACCTTGAATGACGGCAAAACTATCGCTTCGAATAGCCCCCAGACTGCCCACTTTCATCAACACTATCTTCTATGGACGCGGCTGATCAAGAACATCGGTCCACGTTCGGCGGCTGGCAACGCAACGGATTCATACTGCTCATCACCCGAAGAAATTTACAAATTGATCTAAAGTGGAGACTTTTATGCGGATTCCCTTGAAAAACAGCAAAACTATCGCCTCTAATGGTGCACGGCATGGTCTTAATTCGCGTGTAATTAATTTTCCATCCCTCTTCTGGAAGCTCCTCCAAGTTATCGGCTTGTCTTTGCCGCAGATTCGTGATACCACGGTCAGCCGAATACTCAATTAGATTCCCCGCATTGGATAGCGCATATCGATCGGGCGCATCAAACTGAAACGCTACCGTGGTTAGCACTCTTTTAGTTGCTTTGGGCACGTGCCTTTCATGTACTGACCTCCTCATGCAGAATTTGACCGCTCTCAATTTTCTAGTTCAAAAGGAACTCACGCAGACATTTTGCGAACACATCCGCACTGTGCTCTCTTTTTTGGGGTGTAAGACTGGTCTCTTTTGTTCGCACGCATCACTACCTGTCCAGTTGGCGGAAAGGCGCTGTTTCTGCACCTGAGGTGGTCTCGGCTTCATCACGTTTTACAACAGGGAACGAACGCTCTTTTCGTCAAATAGCTCTTCCTGGTTGTTTACAACTGGAAGTTACGTCACCTGTATCAAATATCATCGCAAAGTTACATATTTTTCCCCTGTCATTTCTTANGCAGAATTTGACCGCTCTCAATTTTCTAGTTCAAAAGGAACTCACGCAGATATTTTGCAAACACATTCGCACTGTGCTCTCTTTTTTGGGGTGTAATACTGGTCTCTTTTGTTCGCACGCATCACTACCTGTCCAGTTGGCGGGAAGACGCTGCTTCTGCACCTGAGGTGGTCTCGGCTTCATCACGCTTTACAACAGGGAACGAACGCTCTTTTCGTCAAATAGCTTTTCCTGGTTGTTTACAACTGGAAAGTACGTCACCTGTATCAAATATCATCGCAAAGTTACATATTTTTCCCTGTCATTTCTTACAACTTTCACGCACACAACCACCCATCACATCACGGCCCATCAGTCCTCATTTCCTGAGTGGCCGTTCAGTATATTGCCCACCAGACCACATACATGCTGCCTCCGAATTTCCTCACCCTATATCCTTTGTGCATGCTTTCGCTCCAAGTAATAACCTGGGGGCCATTAATATCGTACTCCTTTCTGTCATTCAGCAGCGATAAAACACGAACGGATCCGTTCTTTTGGTGGCAAATCATCCCTGCGCTCGTCATGCTTATGGGGGTGTACGGCAATCGATTCAAAACTAGACAGCCGAAAATGATTCCATTTTTCGATTCCCATTGAAATTGCATTTTTATTTTTTTCCTGTCGCTGGTTTTATCTCCCGTCGTGACCAACTGCACTGCATGTTCCCGGGTAGTTCACAGGATATACAGCTTCATTATCGCTAGTGTTTACAGAATATAAAGAGGGCGGGAGTAGCAATCTGGGGAGTTGCAAACACCTTGCCCTTGTCACTTCGCGCTTTTTGCTATTCCTTTGAGAACTATTAGCTCGGGGTATTTCGAAATCAAGCGACTGGAAATATATGTTCACCCAGTTAGTCTCCGTGTTCGAATTGCGACTTTGCTATATCAAACTTTTGAGGAAGGGATAGCATAACTAGTGTCATGAGCCTATTTTTGTGCAGTTCAGGTTATACATCATGCAATAGACTGGACGACCAGATTGCCCTCCGGATGGATGCATTGCCCACGAATTTTTCCTGACCTCCAAAATGAAAGACCGTTTGAATTACTTATATTTCCGATAGACAAAGCATTTTTCGAATGGCAAGATATTGACATTTGTGGGCACAGGTTCGAAATCCACGTAAGCAAACACGGGTGAACGGTTATATTTTTCTCAATCGATGTTCCCTTGTCCCGATCAGGATAACAATTATTCCAGCATAATTGTGACAGCCGTCCTATAACCTCCACCAGCACAGAAACACTACCGTCGCAAGATAATTCTCACATTGGCAAAGCAAGCCTGCATTAACCCTGATGGATAGTGCGGGGTTTTCCTTCGTTGCAAGCCGGCGGCCACATGACTTTGGCCGCGGGAGTGTGAATCCTTCCAGACAATATACCCTAATTCTTTGAATGTTGGTGATCCAAATTGAACAGCTCACAGGGGTGTCCGGGTTGGGGCGTGAACTAATGTTAAACAAGCCGGTCGATTATGGGCACAATAACAGGGCGCATGTAGCAGAGGGGCCATTTAAACTGTTGTCCGAAAAGACTCAGGAGGTAAGTAGATCGGGTAGTTTTATTTCACAGTACAAATCTCTCAGCGTAGCTCGCCTATTCGCTTTTCGAAATCTCTCTTTCTGACTCCAGTTTAGTGAAGGTCAGCGTTTTTCACTTGAACTTATTTTGATGGCTATTATCCATCTTACGCCACTGTCGGAGGGGACCCCAGGAAGTTATGGATTGGCTAAGGTGTCTGGCTGCCAGATGGCACCTTTCACATCTCCTCAATCCAAGGAAGCATGAAGTTAATGTTGTCGAATGGATGAAAGATGGCCGCAAAATCCAATCGATTAGGCCCTTGTCCATTTAGCCGCAGGTGTATTCCGGACGCAGGACGTTAATTACCATACCAGGAACAGAGCTGGACAAATTAACTCTCTCCCTCCCCAGTTCATTTCATTCAACATCGTAAGTAGATAGACCTAGATACTGAAAACTTGGACGAAGAGATCCAGCTATAATTCTTTTTCGACTGCGATGCTCACTGGTGCACAGGTCTGCCAGGAGGCGGAAACCTTTTCTTTTTGCAGAGGAATGAACTTAGGAAAAAAATTAACAGTTTTCTAGTGGGCTGAAATTCCCCTGCACCCGAGAAAGCAATCTAGCGAAAAAAGCAATTCCATCGCGACATCAGCGGTCCCCTGGACGAAGGCTGCAAATCATTTCATGTGGCAAGATCCCAGAGAATGGAGTCGAAAAAGCGCGAATTCAAACGAGCCCGACCTCCCTCAGTCTCCTATCTTTCAACAGTGTCCAAAGTATAAATACCCGGCTGACTTCCATTCTTTACCTACACAAGTGACGTTCCGCGGAAGATCTTGCGCGAAAAAGGCATACACTCCGAGAGTGTAAATTTCAGGGTACCGAATCCGCATTAGCGCAAGCGACAATGGATCGCGCCAAGCTTTCGTCTATCTGCTTGAGCCTGCCGATCAACGACGAGGAGTGCGCGTTTTTGGGCAGTGCTCCAAGTTAAGAGCTTTAAACAAAGGGTAACACTTAGTTCAAGTAGCTGAGGGCGTGGAATCTCAGACTCTTGGATCAAGAAGACGTTAACGTACATGCGCATCCAAACGCCAGCTAGCAAACTGGTTTTCCAAGTCTTTAACGTGGTAAGAAGTAACTTTTCATCCATCGTCGTAGAGTTTTAGTCATTTTATGGGACCTATATTCAACATTTACTGAAATACTTTAACCAAACTTTAAGCTCTTCACCAAATGACATAGATTACGCAGCCCTTCGATGTTTAGTGACGTCAAACAATTTGAATTTCTTGATCAATTTGTCTTCCACAGTACCGGTGGATATGTTTTTTTGATCGAAGCTGAATACATCTAGACAGCACTCCATAGCATGTTCAAGCATTGTATAGCAATGAACATGCGAAGACCTTGTTCACCCATCGAGTATTCTCTCTGCAGAATGGTTTATTTCTAGAAATTGTAGAAGTAAGGAAAAAGGAAACCTTCAAATTGAAGTCACAGATTTTCGGGACTTGTTTGTCTTAGTGCACTGCCGTCCTACTAAAATAAGACAAAGATAAATGAGAAACTAAAATAGGAAGTGCTTCGCAGAAAACTCAATCAGAGTGCTGACGGTAACTCGGTAAAGTGAACCTACGATCTTTCCGTCGCGCGAAAGCTGCCTGTTTTCGACTCCGTTTTCGTTTATGCTCATAACATGCTTGTTTTATCAGAATTCAACGTCTCATTCCACAAACCTCATTATGGGAAGCGCCAGCCGAGTCCAAAGCCGGATCTAGCTTCTTCACACCTTTACGCCAAGTCGTAGCCTGACCATCACGTCGCATCTTCGAACCTTATCCAGCACGTGGTAATAGAGCACGAGAAGAGGGACGATGTACAAGCGCACGCAGTACGTGTCCAAGCCACCGAAGACGATGTAGAACGATTATCCCAGTCAGAGGACGGTTGTATGTACCCAACACACGGCGACGCACCCCGTCATTGCCTACCCAATGTTCCCACCGGGATCGAGCAAGGCTCCAGGGTCACCGGCGGTCGAACGCAAGAAGTCGCTCAGCGTATTCAACGCCTACAGGAAACCCTACGGCAGAACACTGCGAACTGTGGCATTGTCAACTCTTCCATTTAGGGAATGCCGGATGTCATGGTGGTGCCGCAAGTATCGCAGTTTTGGGAAAGCTGCTCTGGCTTTCACAACTCGTGATGAGACCTCCACAACAACACCGCCAGGTATGATTAGAATCTCGAGGCAACTGAAGCCGTTAACCACTTCTAACCGATCACCACAATGGGTAAGTGCAAGCACAGGCTCCTGCAAGTCTTGAAGCTGTCCTTGGATTTTGGAAGTGCCAAGTGCATGCCGTACATAGGAATATCATGTGTTTCATGAGCAGATTGCTTGCTATGCAAAACTTACCACGCCATTGATACCGCAGGTATCATTGGCTGCATGACCCAACACGCTAAAAGGAATGAAATATCGCAAGCGACAGATGCAGTCCCGCCTGTCATCATCATCGTCATCATAATTCAGCTTAAATGGCAAGGCTAAACCCAATGTACAGTGCCTTTTCCCCAAGCTTACATGCAACTATAAAAAGTGTTATCCAAAAGATCATGGGGTGGACCTGCACAGGTGGTAAAAGATAAAATGCAGCTGCAGCAAACACAAGAAATGTCCTAAATCTTCTGTCACTTCGTTCATGACGATTTTGAACGGGAATGGAGGGCTGAGATACCCTTGTCGAACGCCAAGAGTGGTTTCGAACAAACAGAGCAGTTCGCCGTAAACCTTCACGCGACAACTAGTATGAGAATACAGTACTCGCAAAAGGTTCAAGAAATTCGTTCGTATACACTTTCGGTGGAGAGCACTAAATGGCGCTGTCCGATCGACTGAGTCGAAAGCACCTGTCAAGTCACGAAAGACTACGATCAAAGGGCAGCTGTGTGTGGTGCGCCTCGAATACCTGTGGGAGAGTGAATATCTGGTCGACGAAACCTCGACCAGTTTGAAATTCAGCCTGTTGTTCGCGGAAATTGCTCCCGCAAATCGGTGTCGAAAGGCGCAGAGTTATCAAAGCTAAGACTTTATTGATCATCGCAATTTAACTAATCCCACGATGATTGCTGCAGTTTTGCCGTGCGTTCTTCTTGAAGATGTGTACAATCATTGACTCATTCCACAATAACGGAATACGCTTCTCGTGCCAAGTATCATGAAGCTAGAAAAAGAGTGAGTTTACCAGAGCGTTCCCAGGCAATTTGAAAAGAATTGAGGGAAGGTCGTCGAGATCAGCTACTTCTCCCTCCTTCAGAGGCCAAACATCTGACTGCAATTCCAATTTCGTCGGCAGGGCTTATCCCTAGTAGTTGCACCTTCAGAATTTGGACTATCTACCATAGATGAGCTCTCCGCTTTTATTGCATACGACATCTCTAACCGAGATTCGTCGCTCAACGGTGTCGCGCATAAGATTACACAGATTTTGACTGTTATCTGAAGCGGCTGCCTCCTCCATCTCTTCAACTACCTTTATCCATCAATTTTTGCTATTGTTCTCAAGACTTATCGTCAACTGACGCTGCGACCGTCGACGCACATGATTCACCTCTTTTTAGTTAGAGAGCTGGCAATTGTGCTCGGTTAGACCCAACGAGCCATGAGAGATCCAGTGTCTTCGATGAACGCTAGATCTAGAACCGCGGGCGAAATCTGCTGCCAAATGCCACACCTTTTAAATTTGATCCCACTGGTCGTCTACATTGCTGCTCGTCGTAGTTCTTAGTTCCTCTGATAGATTCGTTTGTAGCTTTTGCAAACAACCGAATCACAGACGTTCGGCACCCAATCGGGTTTTTGGACTGCGTCGATGTCCGTTGAGCTGCAGCAAAATCCGGTTCAAATCCTACCCATGGTCCGATTCGACGAACGTGGTCGGGTATGATCTACAGTTCTGGACAGAACCGCGTGAACAATAGCTAATTGTATAATGGTCATTCTGATTCTGGTCATTCGAATTAGAGCGCAATATCGCTGTGCAACACAAACTGTGTCGGAAATTCTTACTGCATAGGAATAAGTTAGTGTTTGCACAGAATTGGAGGAGTCTTCTTCCGTTATCTTTTCGCCGAGCGGGTAAAGTGCATGGCTTACATAAATCGGACCCCAATGCACTATTTTTCAACATCTACATTAAAATCACCTGCTATCACTACAATGTCAGAGCGTTTGCTCTTTCTAATAAGAGTGGCGAGGTCATCATAAAGCTCGTCTTTCTCCATTTCAGTGCTGCAGTCTATTGGAGCGTATACCGCGATAGCAAATAAAATACGCTCAACCCTACCATATTTCCGGATGCCCAGTGATCCCTTTAGTCTCACGGTGCACAAGCGAATGTCGACTGGTTTCCAGCCTTCTCATTAAAGTCTCCTCCTGGACCGCCCTGATTTACGGCTTGCGGCGCTTCGTCCCCTGCATCGCTAGGGAAAGATTTTGACGAGACGTTTGGCGCAGTCAGTTGAATTCCTGTACTGGAATTGTGAATTCATGTTTCACTCGCGCAGCAGACCCCACTGTCACAATCAAACCCGCCCGTTGGCAAACCTGCATTAAAGTGCGCACATTGAAGGAATCGAGATTCAGAGGGTGACGAGTCTTAAAATTGTGTGCTCGGTGCCATGGGCAGCGCGGTCCTTATTATCCTCCGACTTTGGAAATCAGGAGACTACTTTTTCAGGCCTCTACTTATTGAACTTCCAGGTATGATTGGATCTTCGGCTTCAGATGAGTAATTCTATGTAGCCCGATGTATTACGGAAACAAGCCAGCTGTCACACCACGTCGGATGTAGTATTTTTGTGACGATTGTGGTGATTTGAATTCATCACCTTAGGACATTTGTGGCATTTGTATCCAGAACTTTTACGTAACAGCTAATATGGTTTCCAACAATAGTGTCTAAACCTCACAAAGAAATGAGGATACTGGAGTAGACGGTAAATCGACGTAGCCCAGCCCGTTACCACGCCTCGCTTGTTGGAACCTTGTGTGGCTGCACGCCACTCCAAGGCTCAAGGCCCTGGTCTTCTCTTCCCCCCCTTAATCCCCGTATAGTAGGCTCTAACGGTTGTGGAACATGCCTCGCGAGTTCTCCTCAAAACAGTCCGATATAGTTAGGGATATTCTGATTTGTGAGAGACTGAACACCAGCATTAGCCAGGGCCAATTCCCTACAAAGCTTAGCGCAACTTTCAAGCTCACGTAGTAAAACGGGATATTTAGTTTGCTTCAAACACTTGAAAAATCCCACAGAACACATTGAGAACAACACAACGTGGCAAATTTCATCAAGTTAGAGGGTTTGCCATCTGCGAAGAACAATTCATGGAACCACAGCAACCGAGTATCACAGGCTCTTCCTCGACTGATAGGTCTGATGAAGAAAATGGGAATTCCTCTGTGAAAGATACATGTCGACCGTTCAGAATCTATGCTCAAAACCTGATTACTACAGTGGGCTTCAATAGTATGACGAGAAATATGCAGTGACAAATGAAGTAAACGAAGATTATCATCGTGCATTTCAAAAGAATGAAGACATTTTATTTCACTCTTTGTATTGCAAACGCGCATACGTTTTGTTTTGCCCGGCGGCTGCCTCTCAGTGCAGTTTCAAGCCTAAACGTTGCCGAGGATATTCATCCTGTTTTTTTTGCACCTCGACACTGCAGCAGGATTGAAGCCATTTGCAAACTATTACCAACATATACACCAGTCTGGCGGATTCAGATATTCAATTCGGTCGGTATTGGTATTTTGGCAGTATTTCCATGTTACCAGCACACATTTACTTCGCTTTGTGCTGAATACGTCTAGAAACCGTAGTTTCACCGGTGAGCTTGAAGGTGTTGAGGGCCTCATTTTGTGGTGGTGAAAATCTGTTCTACTTCACTGTCTTGTTATCGTGAAAACGTCCCAACATAGGGTAGGCAGAGTTTTGGTTTAGAAAATGGAAGTTTGGTTTTAAATGCTTTTCGCATCATTGCTCCCCTGATGAAGACATGCATTGGTAAACAATTTGGGGCTCCTTTTAGTTTCTCAAACATTGTGCATTTGAATATAAACTACATGTAGTGGTGCAGCATCATAAATTCCCGTGTGAGGCCATCATGGCCACAATTTGTTCCACATTTTGCCCATGAAATACTTTCACAAATTGAAACGCGTTATTGTTGAATGTTCATGTCCTAAGATAATAGTTGTCAGTCGTTTTTATGGGCTTCGGGCTGGTTGGTTCAGCGAAACACAGTGACAACCGGTAAAGCTCCAGGAGTTTTTCCAAAAGTATCGACCGTTAAACCCTTCGGTTTCAACAAGGATTTATTTTACGGTAACCGGAATACTTCGTAGAATCCTGGACCATGAAACCTGAAAATATATTGCTGACCCCACTATAGTAGCTTGGTAACTACTGTCCACTCGTACGTGCATCAGTGGTGCTCGATATCCTGGATAAACCGCTTCTCGGGCGAGAACACTGATACTGTCCTACATGTTGGGAAATGTTAAATAGGATTCATCGAGATCCACTCTAACTGTCTATTTTAACAGATTGTATTGAATTAACAGACAAACAGACAAAATGTGGAGTAAACTTTTCACTGCCTGGAGTTTAAGATTGACTTCGGTTGTCTTGAGAGCTTGTTGTTAATCAATATTTAAAAGGAATCACGTAATTGGAGCCTAAGCAGACTACCTCGTGATTCCTTCAATAAACCATGTTTTGAGCTTCAGTATGCAGCTTAACATTCTCACAATTTATCATGGTCCATGCAGACTAATAGAGTACTGCGCACAATCGGAAACCTGCCGCTTTCCGCTTTCCGACCAAAACATGTTCATCGTACCTTATGGATGCATTTCAAAACTTGAAACTGCTATCCTTATTCTCCACTGGCTTTACTACTCCCCAAAAAACTTTAACAATTTGCTTGCGCGTCAGATCTTTCAAACAACTCCGGGACTTCAAGGGGTGTTCAAAGCTGTGCTTAATAACACCATCATAAAGGTGAAATTTGTTTCATGTGGTAGTTTTACCTCAAACATCAAACAA
>LUCM01009377.1:0-32230 GCA_008360955.1 Fasciolopsis buskii
AAAGAACAATCATTGCGTAGTTTTGACTTAACATCGAGGTAGATGTCCCGTTTATCACAGTACTGACCACGCTGGATACATTTACCACAAACATAATATTTGGTGGGTGACTTCGGTTGCCGAATAAATGCATGAGCTGCATTGTGTCAGACCACGGATGCCAGACGGACTATAACAGAGACATTGCCAACTTTGATGTCCCCATTCAATATATTATTCAGCTCGGAGGTGGGTTGCTTCAAGAACTCGCTGACGCCCGACAGAATTCCGATTCCGCAGTAGAAGCCCACAATCATCATAGGGGAACAAAATGGCTCTATAACCTCTGCCAGCAACGGCCACAATTGTATATTTGATGATCGACAAGCGGTCGAACTTTTCTCTCGTTTGGTGCAAAGTCCGATTATTAGCCCAAACTGGGACTACCGCTTCATCACTGTGAATGACTTCTCCGCTCGCAGACCCTGCCAGCTTGACGTCGGCGGCGAAGTAAGCGCCAATAAAATGAGCCAGAATAGGAATGGCCCTAATGCCGTCCGCTTCGGAACGCCGCTCGTGGCGTCAAGCCTGGCGGAGCAATCATTACCTCTTCTGACGTAAATGTCCCTCTTGGCATGAAAAACATTCAACCGCCAGCATACCTGCCCCCGAGGTGCCGAATGTTTCTAACTTGACTTATGGTAGACAAAGGTTCGGTGAAACAGATGTCCTGCTGAAGTCAATATAACTTCATTCGAACGGATAGCCATTATTCATTCTTCCAATGACTTCATCCAAGAAGCAAAAAACGAATGACATGGGATCTATTTTTTTAAAGCCGTACTTAGCTTGGTGGAGCACCGTTGGCTCTCCTAGATAATGTCCATTTTGGGCTCGGTCACCTTTTCCATTCACCTACACAGATAGTCACGAAGACTGACAAGCCCGGAGGATTTCATGACGGAGCTCGAGCCTGCCTCATATATACCCACAAATGCTGCAGCGCATCGGCCCTTTTCATTTCGCCTTGTTTTTTGCTGGCCTGGAATACCCTGCACCCCGGGGTAGCGACAGTTCCGGGTAGTGGCCTGATGATGGCAGGATGGGTATCATCTAGCCCAGCAGACTTGTTTTTGTTTATCCGGCCCAGTTACTTAAGTTCATCCCCTCCGTTACCACAAGTCACCAATGAACTGCGGCAAGGTATCTAACACCATGGCTCCAAGGTCAAATCTGCAAACCGTTTGAGCGCTACCGACCTAATTATCCCGTGCGTCCACTGTGCTCCGGCCATCCGTAATGTGATGACCTCCCAACCGATCTTTTCAACTGCACGCGGGCGCAATGCCCTTTTCGTTTGTCAGTTTACACTCATACTTCAGTTTTTTAAATCAGATCGGATTTATTGCGCTATTCTCATGTTTTGCAAACTGGACGCAGTTTCGCTGGTTCATTTTATTTTTTGAGAGCCAAGTTTGGATCCGCCCCGTTTGAGAGCATCGAGTTTATTAGGTAATATTCAACTTGAATAGACATCTGACTTTCTGATGTCCAGTTCAATGGAAACAAAACAGAATGCACTATCTCACCCAGAAGATGAAAGTTATTGCAAGTCACGATGTGGATTTTCCAGGAACTAAAGTTTGTCAAGGCAGTGCAATTCGAGGGGTGAAACTGGTCAGCTTCTCAAGCAGTGGAAGAGGCGACCTTTTAAACCAGATCTCAGTAATGGAGAAGGTAAATATGTGAAGCGCACTTTAGTAACAATGGCTAGAAACACAATACTCTCACCTCATAAAAGAACTCTCTTCAGTTTTCGTGTGAAAACAAGAAGCACGAGCATCGTGCTTAATTCGTGCAGGAGGATAATCAAATGGGCAGGGGATAATCGGAATTATATTTGTTGATAACGGATAGATAGATGCAAAAATCGAGTGTTTGAACAAAGAAATCCCGGCGCTAATGGATGCACATAAATGGGTCGGTCTGAGAACGTACAGCCTAAACAACCCATGAAAGAACGTAAAACTGCGGAAAGTCTTTCAGTGATGCAGTGCACACAGAACTCAGAAACCGCTGTTGGAGAAGCTCGAGGACATGCACAAATCGGTGGAAACAGGGCAACCACACGACCAAAGGCAACATTCTTCGCACGGGCCATTGTCCACCGAAACGTCCTTTCGTTGAGATCTCAATAATATATTTACAACATCGAGGTAAAGGAGAGAGGAAAAGGCCGCGAAAAGACCAGCTGCCAGTACTACACTACATCACCGCAGTCTTCGAGCGGGCCCGTGTCCTAGAGGAACTTTAGTCCCCGGTAGGTTTATAGCCACGTAATAGAACGTGGTCTTCAGTCTATACTGCCTGCCAGTGACTTCTTTGCTTGCTATCCTTTTGGGGAGGTAGCAGGAGGCGCAGTCTGAAATTAGAAAATGATGGATAATTGCATGAATGTGTTTCTCGATGTAGTGGGGGTTTTGCTTAGAACCCACTTTGAAGTGGCTAGCTGGAATTCATGCAACCCTATCCCTCACACTTTAATTCTACAGGAGTAGGCTCTTTGAAGCCTATCGTGCCCAGAGTAAAACAACGTGCAAGATATTTGAAAATATGCGAGAAGCTGAAGCAGACCGACGGAGAATGGATAGGATGATGAGAGGAAGGCACAAAGAGAAAGATAAAAGGGATGGCCCAAATCTAGCAAAAGTTGGCAGCACCTGCTGCTGGCTAAACCGAGCAACCAACGACTTTGCATTCGAGGGGCGCCCAATGTCAGTTTGCGCGTATATTTTGCTCGTGAGTGTAGGGATGCTCTGCGTTCATTTGGTCCATGGTTGTGGTCCCGCATGCGCAAGATGTAGCCTTCCGCTTTTTTTCTTTTTCCTGATTTTTATTCCCTCCTCTTTTACATCTTTCATTTTCGATCTTTTTCGCTCAGCTCCGTTTTTACCGGTTATCATTCATTCCCCTCCGTCAAATTCTTAGGGATGTTTCACATGACAGTTTTGGTATGTTTCCGTGTTGTGTTTATTATTGTCCTATTTTTCATTTGCCCTCCAAAATCTTCATCCCAGAATGATATATGCCCTTTTGTCTTCCCATATTTTGGCGGCAGACGTTCTACCGCTTTGTCTACCTTTAATTTCTTCTTTCTCCTTTGCTTTCCTTTCGTCTTGTTATTTTACCTGATTTTTCGTATTTTCACTTGGTTAGTTTCATTCGGTATCCGTCTCCATTTAATCTCTCTTTCTCCTTGAGAGAGGTACTGTTTGTGTCAAAGGTCTACATTCCAACTGCGATGATTGGTTGAAATCAGTCTCCTGGGGTTGATGGAAGCCGTGTCGCCCAAACCGATCTTTCCGGAAGCCCAAGTTGTTGATGCCGATCTACCCCAGTGCCACTTAATGCGGATGACCGTCCAGAAACCGTGATAAAAGCCGGAAGTTAGTGAGATGCGTCCCTTGTCTGAAGCCTAAAGCGAATGAATCGCTCACAGGCACATGGATAGACATACATTTATATGCACAAAAGAACGATGAGCAGTCGGTCACCCAGTCACCAGAGAATAATCCCTACAAAAAGGGGATGTATTGAATCGGATCGCGCTGATGGCAGCATTGAATGCGGCGCTGCCTGGGAAAAGTCATCAGAGTTTCCACAGCCGAGCCGTGATAATGCTAAGCTAGTTACCTTTTGAACGTTTCTTTCCTTCCTTCTTGCACCACCATCTCAAGTGATCAGTTCCACGGGAGACACACCGACTTCTCTCCTAGCCCTCGGTTTTGGACGGTGTCGCTCTGTTTTCAGTGAGTGATCGCACAACACCACCGTGTCAGGTAGCTTGAACAGGTGCCTGTCAGAATATCCGCGATTTGTTGGAACATTTACTATAAGCATAGGATCCTATCTGGACCGCCTGTGCCCCATACCGTGCGGGTTCAGTCCATGGTGCCTGTCAGTCTAGGCTGGGCTCCTAAGACCACGCCCTCGTTTTGTGGCCCTCTTTAGAACTATGCAAGTCATTCCCCTCCCCTTTCAGCAGTGGCGACCAGGGCTGAATTTTCACTTCAAGAAGAGGCCTAGCTTAGTTGAACTTATCTTTGAGAACTGGCCAAAAGTGAACGTTCTCAGAATGCTACCGAATTTTTCCAGCCTGAGCACCGCCTTCCGGGTTATTACATTGGTTCTGGCCGTCCGTGATGGGAAGTCCGACAAAGTCGGCAACAAACCCCTTTCCAGTACCGGTCTTTCCAGTGTATTATTCCCGGGGTGTGCCCGATGACTTTCCATATAACTGCATCGACGAGCACAGGCAGTATACAGGAGGTCGCTGGGGACGAGCAAGCCATTTAGCTTGTCAAAATCTGCCTTCATTGCTTGTGAGTCCAGTGTATTTCCCATTTCTCCGCAGATCTCTGCGGCATTTGCGAGCAGTATAGTAATGGATTCTAATTGCAGCTGAAGACTACTGTAGCGGAACACGGATTTGTTTCTCCGGACCACTTGTTCAACCAAACATTGACCGCCCAGGGAAGTCGCCATTTGCGCGCTACGCAAGCACGCTCCTTTTAAAATATACTCACCATTCCACTGCTTCCAACTGCCTTTTCTTTGTACCGGTCCAGTGCCTGGGTGGTCAGCGTTGCAGTCGTACAGAGCCGAGTAAGACTAACGTAAAAGTGATCCGAACTGTTAGGGGCAAACAAACGTAATACGACATCCGCATTAAAAAAATCGTTATTACACTATTCACAAAATTGGTGATCAGCTTTGAGCCTAGTATGGAGCGCTGTGCTACCCCGCTTGGGGCGTTAAAGCCATTGGAAAGAGGATCATTTACCCAGACCTGCAATTTTTAATTGCGCGAATAGTGCGACAGTTAGGTGATGACGATTTTTTCAGCCTAGTTAACCGTAACCGCTCCAATAGCTGAGTATGGTTCATCAGACCGAATTCTTTAGTGGAGTCTAGTGAGACTACATTCAGTAGAAATCCTCTCTCTACTGTCCTACTGTTCCAATCCAAGGCGTCAATGAGATTTCTGCGCACGATGTGTCCTTTAAGGCTTGGTGACTGTCGCGAAAATGGCCGTTCTCAGGGAGGTTCCGCAGGACACAAACGATAAACAACTGGGAGACAGCTTCGAGATCTGAACCGACTGCCAGGCTTGAAAATCGGAGACCACATAGGTGGCCCATTCGTCTTAGACTTCGCCCGCTCGTATAGAATAGTTGAATAGCTCACACAGTGGATGTAACAGTTGGCGTGCGCACTGTTTAAGCATGCCGGGCGGGATCTCGCCGAAACCCAGTGAGTTCTATGAGCTAAGTAGGCCTAAATCTCGCTGGAACTATGCGGCTGAAAAGAAAATTATTTCGGCTTCTTTGCGACGAGAATTCTATCCCCCAGCTGCCATTCCTTCATCTCTTGACACCTATGGTCTGGGAGGAGCAAACACCGGAGAGTAGTAGTCAGCCACTACGTTGGTAACAGCGTTGTTGTTTTTTTGCACCTGCAATCCAAAGCAAACCCCCATTCCTGACTTTTCAATGGATGTCTGGACGAGCTGTTTGCGGAAAGTTGAGGGGTCTGGCTGCATCCGTTTCAGGACTTGCTTCTGGCAGCCGGCATTATATTGCCTGCTCCGCGTGATGCTCAGGTTTCTCATTCGAATGTAATCACTATGATCCTGCGGAGTTTGCGGCAACTAAAAACGGTCCCATGCAACGATTATTATCTTGAGGTCTCCTGGTCTACGGATTAACAGTTTCTGCCCAGGGTTAAAGATTCTCCTAGGCGACTGACGCAAGAACAGGCGCAGCGCTTTGGCTATAATTCCTTCAGCCCGGTCCCGAGTGCGCTTGAAGCATTGTGAGACTGATCATAGAATGCATGCCCGGAAGTTTCCATTACCTAAAATATCAGCCTCACCGGGGATGCTGCGATTGGTTCCCTCCATTGGTCCCAGTGTTTTCGTTTGCACTCACCTGAAAATTACGACTACCATATCTTTCATCCCCAGGGGTCTCAGAATTTTAGGTTCGTTGATGGCGCATCGCTCTGTGGTAAGAACCTAACGCGGTTCCGACTTGGTGGAAATCCCTCGCCCTCAGGTGGGTTGCCCCACTTGCTCATGCCGATCCAGTTTTAGCACTATTGAAGAGTGCCTGTAGGTGGATCCTGACCCTGTAGAGCCTGCTGGCCGATGGAAGTGAGGTTAAAAGCATCCATGGTCGGTAGTAGTTGAGAATTTAACAAGGCCACGTGCTTGAATGCTGGTGCCCTTTCCTCGTTTGCTGCCTCTGATGGGTTCGGAGGCCTGCTGACCACTGCTCAAGGAGCACATTTTGTTCTTTAGTAGTATAGATGCCAAGAACCCTCCTGGAACTTGGTCCAGGATTGCATCAGAGGGACCACCGACCTTCAGCTAGCCGCTGGCTTGTAATTTGCCCCCCATGTCCTCCCTCCTATCGGTCCTCAAGCTGCCCATACCATAGATACCCAGCTGTGCATCGTAGGACTTCGCACGGCCTGCACTCGGTAACATCCATCATCAAAACCTTAGTATGGGCTGCCGGGATTCGGAGCTCAGGGCGTTTGGGACTAGGCTCTTGTTGTTTTGGTAGGTGGAGTTGAATGCTTCGACCAACTTGATGTCTCTGATCATGGGCTGCTTGGTTGTGGAATGCACCGCAAGTAGGCTAGTCAATGGTAATTTAACTAAAGTTTCGTGGGCGTTTGGGCTGGCATATTCGGTTCCTTTGCTATCGTGGCCGCAGAGTGTGACGCGCATATCAACAGGCGTTTTCAAATTTCCTTCAAGCACTGTCTTCCGCATGCAAGCTAACTTTTTGAAAAAATTTCATCGCCAGCTTAAACCTTTTCTCTGAACCATAGCCAACTTGCTCAGCAGCGAAATATTACCGCTAGCCCTTTTAGGCCTACGGGGTTCCTTCAAAGAAGAAAGGTGAAGCAATCCGAGGGAGCATGGTTTGGTTGTACGCTTCGCTTCCTCAGAGCCGATCGTGTCACCGAGGTTCACTCACTCCAGTAATGATAGCTTTGCAAATCTCTTTGCGTAGCACGCGCGAATGTTTCATGCCAGGGCACATGATAAACAACCTCCGGGGTTTGCCGTAGCCCTGTCCGGTATTCCAGCCGACGTCTCCGTCCGTGTCGACGATGTTCGATCGCCATTGACTGCCAAACGCCCGTTCGTTTCGCGTGACCCTTAAATTTTTGTGTCCGACGTCACCAGTCGGCGCGACCGGGTTTCCCGTGATAGGACCTAAGTTTCCCTGGCACGATGTGTACTGACCGACAGACTCATCTATCTAATGAGCCGCATCGTTCCCGTGGAGCACACTCGCTACCAGCGCCATCCATGGGGACCTCTGATAGAAACAGAGGCAGAGCACTGCCCTCCATATCCGAAAAACCGAACTCAAGGCAACCCTAGTGTTCGCAAAGCAAAATAACCCATCCGTTTATCTAATTTCGTTCCGATTTCCAAATCGGACTGTTGAATACTGTCCCGTTTGGAAATGCACAACTGTACTTAGCAGAAATAAAAAGATGCGCGATAATTTATTCACTGGCGGAAATAATGCGACCTCGTTTTATTGGAAAAGGCAGCACCAAGCACTGATTGTGTGCCCGCCACTAAGTCAAAAATCCACCGAAGATCACAAGTGCCATTTCCAAACGTTTTTACCCCACATTCACTCAAGGAATCCTCTAGGAGTGAACGGCCGTAATGACTCCCGGACCACAACCGCCGTTTCCATCCACGACATCATTCAACCACCAGAGGACATAGAGAACCCAGGATCAGATATTTTTGCAACCCCTTCTGCTGAATATTCCCGACCGTGTTAGACGCTGTTAGATTGACGGTTTTGAGCGGCACATGTTAGGCCGGTAGCTCGGCTGCGGTTAGACTGGTCGATCATGTCTCATGTACTCGGCTCCTTAAAGTGCTTTTCCGTTTAATTGTCTTCGGGCAGTCATTTACAAAACTCTAGCACAGGCGGGGCAACCAAACGAGCGGGAAATGTTTCCGTTAACAAGCGATGCCAAGGCACCAGGACGCTAACGAATTCAAGTGGTCATAATGGTTAAAGGCAAGCAAACGTGCTACCGAAACCGCGGCAATTCAGTCGGTCTTACATGCCCACTGGGTGCCCAGTTCTCTCTTTTGAGGTTTGACTTTTGCTCCTTTCTCCCTCTAGCAGTGGATATGTGGTCGTCGGAATGTCAGGTTTATTCCGAAAACCTAGCTATGGCAGATGTGGATCACATTTTCCTGGATGCCGTCAGAAGAAGTCTGCCTGCTCGACCTGCCATTTTGGTCAGAACAATCGTGTGCCTACTGAGCTGGAACCAACTGGAACTGGAATAAAAGACTGGCAGTGGTGGATGCCAAGTAGTGCGGATGCCATCGAAGGAAATCTGAATGCTCGATTAACGGTTGAGACCACTCCTGTCGAGTGGAGACTAAACTGTCGTCGAGGCATCGTCCGATCCGAGGAGCTCCCGGTGCAAGAACCTGGACGATCAGGCATCTCACCGCATAGTCCTGTGATCTAACTGGAACTGGAACTGGAACTGAGTTACGCGTTGTGAATGCGTTACGCCGGTCAGCATGTTTTGTCTATACGCAACATCTTGTTGATTCCTTACCAATAAAGCTGCTACAGGGTGTTGCGGTCAATAAACCTGGTTTGGTTTTTTGCTGTTTAGAAGTGCAGCCCAACCTCGCTGCATAGAACCTTGTGATTAGCTTTGCTCCTTGTACAGTGGGACTAATATTTAACACGGCAGATTCGCCTTGCTGAGATTGGTGCACTACCACACTGGTCCCTGTAGACCAAATAAAAATCCTCTTTATTCGCTGCCTCCGTTTGTAGATTCAGCCAGTCCACTTTTTCTTTTACCGTTTAATCCCAGTATTTCATACTGGAATGACGTATGCAGCATCCGCTTGATAACTTGGTTTGTTTTCTGTCTCGTGCTGTAGCGGTATCCTGTCATGGTCGATGACCATTCCAAGGTTTTTGGAGCCTCCCAGACAGAAAATTTGAACGGACTCGTGGTAGACTTATTTTGGTTAATCCGGAACATCAGTGATTGTCTATGAGGACTGTGTATCCTTTTGGCCATGTGATAAGATCACCCGGACACGCGGGATCTTATTCAAAGTAAAATTACCGTTGTGAATTCTCCAGCGATTCACTTATACCAGATCGCCTTCGTATTTTTCTTGGCTTATTTTTGCGTGATGAATGTAGGATGTATCGCTTTATAAAAAGTATCATAATGCCGACGAAACTGTATGCGCAAAATAGTACGAGACTAAGCTGCTTCAGGGCAAACGGTTTATGTGTAAGACCGGTTGTCTTAACGCGGTTCTGGTATTACGTTTGCCTGCTGTTAACTGTTATGACCGCTCGTGAGTCACTTACTCGATGCTGTACGATTGGAATACTGACAACCCGGACCCTCGACCGGTACAAAGATAAGACAGTCGGAAGTGGTATGAGTTTCATTACATTTGACGAGGGCCTGCAAGGTGAACGTGCGTGAGCAACACGCGAATAGCAGCCGCGCTGGGGGGTCAACGCTCGGTTGAACAAACGATCCGGAAGAACAAATCCATGTGCCGCCACAGCGCATGTTATTGAACGGCAAGACAGTCATAGAAATGGACAATGACAGCCACCTATAGGCCTCGACGAAACATTAGGGGATCGTTCAAATACTGCTTTTACTCACTGGAGATTATTATTTAAAGACTTTTGTCTGCCTCTACCAAATGCTCTGCCTTTTCGCGTCATTTTCCTAGGACGTGCACTGCGCATGCATTTAGTGAAAAAAGCATGTCCCCATGGGTCTTACTACAGAGGAGGGAGGGGAACCGACAACCATGTTTAATGAATAGATTCCTCTCGAAGTGCCGGAATGGACTTCTCAACTGAATGGGAAAAGTTAAATGCTATGATTTGGTTAATCCTTTATTAAATAAGAGAAAGGATTGAGAACAGGGAAAGTGCAGAAGTAGCTGGTAACGCCTGTGACCCACCGGTTCCCCACGTTCCTCGAGAGCGAAAAACAAGAATGGCCATGAGCCATGATCGGGTAATATCACATTCATTCAGACAATCGACTGGTTATTAAGTATTGCTTAATCTAATTGCTTAATGTACGTGCTGCCACAGGTCACGTTTCTCCGAGATCTACGATGTGTGATGTAACCTGACTGGCGAGTCATTCAAATGAGCTAAGCATCCGATGGAGCTGCCTGTGGTTGTTTTATGTTTCGAGGTCTTGAAGTCTTGAAGCACTTGGGAAGACCGAAAATAGTAGAGGAAAGCTAATACTGGTACTAGATGTTATATGACGACTGGATGTTCTGGTTGATTTGGTTAGGGAGGCTCATGTGGAAACGGGCGCAATCGTCGCTCTACGTTTAAAATAATTCATGGCCTTAAAACGTAGTAGCGTAGAATCTCATAAGGTCTTACTAGATCAGGTGTGGTAGCGAGCTTGGGAATGACAAATTATCATCTACTCATCGTACCTCTATGTACGTCCACTGATTGCAACTCATCTGATACAGGTCTATCGGGATCTGTCCCAAATATTTCGAGGTGTGGGCTCAGCGCACATTGCGGTGGTTCCTGGTGAAATCGAATCAGAATGGCACTCGCATCGACGACGACGGTCTTTTAGACAGTGGGATTGAACTCCTCCCAGGAGACAGAGATTCTGGTTATGCCGATGGTATTGCCTTGCTGAGCGACGATGCACCGGCAATTCAACACGCGTTGGACTGCTTGGCGATAGAGGTATCCAGATACGGTGCACCTTCAAAGTGCAATTTGCTTCTTCGAGACTGACAGGAGCTTATGCCTTCTCTGTAGCGATCCGTTGGACGCAGTCAGTGTTTTCAAGTACCTCGGCAGTCTAATCAACCCTGGCGGTGTCGGAGAGGAGGCCACATCAGGAGGAAGGGGGAGGAAAGAGCAGCTTTTGCGACCCTGAGGCACTTGTGGCGCCGCCATGACATCCGGCTTTTCTTCGGGAAAAGTGTAAAATGCCACAATTCGGTGTTCTGTTTTACGGTTGCGAGACCTAGCTTATCCGCCTTGATGATGCTCGATTACTCATTATACTCGATCGCCGATTTTCCCGAACGAATGCTCATGTTTGAAGGAAACATCGGACGAGCAATGGCGAGGTGCGTCGTCGTGTGTTAGGTGCAGACAGTCATCCTCTGACTGAGGTAATCGCACTGAATCGCCGCCGTTTACTTTGGCACGTACTGCCTATGCCTGCTCATCACTTATCTTTTCGTGCTCTTTTTGCACGTGCTAGGCAAGGCTGGAAGAAGCGACGTGGCGTTCAGGCTATGGCTTGATGTAGAGGTATGAATAAGTTAATTTCGGTTTTGGCCTCGGTTGGTGCTTTCCGCTTTCGTGGCTGGGGTCCAAGAGATGAGGACTGTCGTTGGTTGGAAGCGCTTAGAGATTTGACTCCTCATCAAAGTCAGTGCAGCAAATGCTGTGTTGTCTATCTATTAAACTCGTCCCCCTTAAAAAAATCCGGATACGAAGAAAAAACCACAAAGTATGTGAGATAAAAACACGAACACAAACGGGTTGCCACCGTTTGTTGCTATTTCTCCCCTTATTTATCCGCTTTCTGTAGAAATTCTCTTTGCACTTTGTTGCCTTGGCCCCATGCTTGTTTTCAAGCTGGGGAGGTTTTTCTCACTCATCCGGATGCTACCGACAGTTTATTTATATTATTCAACTTGTTCCGATTGTGAATTGTTTCTGCCCGACACCAAGTTCCGTCACAAAAAGACATCAGCCCACAGGGCCCCTCCTTCACCTTCACGGCGTTAGACTCTGATCCCATTGCCATTAGTCACCGGTGGTTTGGATCATTCGTTTTGTACAGTAAGTGATTTGCAGCAGAAGGAGTAACCTCTAGTCAGTCGAGGATTGTGGGTCAAATCCGATAATGCTTTGATCTGAGCTTGTTCCTGTTTGTGCCTAACCTGTGACCACATCAATACGAAAACCGAGCATCCTACACATTTGCTTCTTGACGGTGATAATCGAACCAAGTTCCAGGCAAAGCTTTCAACGCAGTTATCATTACAACATGATACTCAGGTTTCTAGTGATCACGGCAAACAGACCGAAAAGGCCATGCACTTAGCGGAAACTGCAGATAGGACTCCAGAGCATGTGAGTCTCAAAAATGGTGTACATCATAGATTTCAACTACTATGTTGGTTACTCGCGGACTCGTCCCTCCCATGATGCCACAAAAATGAGACGCATAAATCCATGAGGCGTCAACTGACCAGGGGCTTGAGAAATGACCACAAGCACTGGTAGATAGGAGAATGCAGTGGAATGGAGAAGACTGCGACTATCAGCAATAGTCGCAACCCTTACCGGGTGGTTAGTAGTACTGGTCCACGAAAACCTAATTTAATCGAGGTGATCGGAAAACGACTCCTCTCCGGAACGTCATCTGGAGCACTTCGGGGAGCAGTTTGTTGGTCTAATTTGAAAATGAGACTCGCCCATCAGAAATGGGAGTCGTCACAGTGATGGGTTTTCTTAAGAGGCTTTACCTCCAAATGACAACATGGTCGGTGGTGGGTATCTCAGGCTCCAAATCAGCTGCGCGCTCTGAACGCCTCACGAAATGTTACCAGATGAGCGGCCTCTCATAGCTTCTGGTGAGGAAGTTCTAGGCACTGCCTTCTCGTGGCGGGGGTGTTTCCACAAAAGTGCGAGAAAAAAAGCTAATGCCCTTCACCGAGTTGACTGGTCTTTGGTAATCAGCCTAAGACTTACCCGGGCAAGGCAGCATATTCCTACGAGCTAAGGCTAAGTGGATGATTGTACCAACTAGCAAAAAAGTGGTAAATCCTCTTATGAAACTCATTCGGTCTCAGTCCCATCTGGGACTCAGGACAAAGCTGTGCATTACTGAGTGTCACTTGGTTGTGGATATGGAAAAGGCTACGGTTTAGGTGGTTATCAATGAATAACCATTCACCTTGCATTGACGTGCTCTGGTTGCCGTCGCTTCCTCATAACACCTACCCCAAAGAGAAGTGAACGAAAAGCAGTGCAAGACTAACCTGTCTCTTCTGTCTCCAACCCAATCTCCTTTCTCGGTATGTCTACCCATAGTGTCCCCAACGATTACACGACTGATAATCGCAACGGTTCGTTGTCAAGTAGTGTAATAGGTGGTTTTCACTCTGCTAGCTCACGTTTTCTCAAGCCTCGTCAGCCTCTGTCCTTCAATGTCCGCACCTTAATGCAAGCTGGCCAACAAGCGTGTTTGGCTCTGACAGTGGACTCACTTTCGATTGATGTCTGCTGCGTTAGTGAAACACGAATTCAGGATTCGAGTACAGTAATTCAACTAACTGCGCCGAATATCTCGTCAAGATATCTTCACAATTCAGGAGACGAAGCAGTTCAAGCTATGGGTCAACATGATGTAGGAATAGTCTTGAGTGAGAAGGCTGAAGCAGCCCTTCTAGACCGGATCCTAGTCAACAGTCGCTTGTACGCCGTGAGACTGCAGGGATTAGTCGGCAACCGGAAGGATAGTAGTGTTGAGCGCAGTTTATTTGCCATTTCGGCATACGCTCCAACAGACTGCAGCACTGACATAGAGGAAGACGAGTTTTATGACGAACTCGTCATTCTTGTTCGGAAGAGCAAAGGCTCTGATAATGCAATGGTAGCAGGTGATTTTAATGCACAAGTTGGAAAACTGAGTGCGTCGGAAACCCGTTTAGGTGGTCGGTGCGCCTTGCCGAACCAGCGAATAGATATCGGGGGAAGACTTATCCAATTCTATGTGGACAATAATTTATTCCTATCTAGTAGGAATTTCCGACACAGTTTACGTCGCACTGGGACATGGCGCTCTAACTCGACAGGTGGTCTGAGTCAGATCGACCATGTTGCAGTAAGCTGCGGCTGACGCGGTTCTGTACTGCATCACACGTCGAATCGGATATTCATTCTTTTCATGGAATAATGTAACCTTGGGGAAAAGGCAGCGATCAGTTAGACTTGCTTTGCTGTTTAACGCTGAACGATGATGATGGCGACGACGAACTGCAAAGAGTTGAATAAGATATGTCGACAGCTGCAGCGTCAATTGACGATAAGCCTTAAGAATGATCGTGAAAACTGGTGGGTCAAGTTAGCCGAAGAGATGGAAGCAGTGGCCGCTTCAGGTAACAATCAAAGACTGCTTAAGCTTATACGCGATACCGGCGGACGTCTGTAGCTGCGAATCCTAGGGAAGCGTCTGTCTGTCGACGTCCCCAAATAAAAGTGGAAGTAGGGTGGAATATTTTACTTCTGCAGCGGGGAAAAGAAGCCGGTCCCAACGAACTTCCCCCAGTTCTTTCCAAACCGTGTGTTATGCTCTGATGAAATCCCTTACCACCTTGCTTCGTGATATTTGGAACACGGAGCGTATCCCGTTATCGTGGGGCGAGTCACCTATTGTACCCACTTTCAAGAAGGGCACACGGAGCGACTGTAGCAATCATCGTGGGATTAGGTTAACTCTGGTAGTTATTAGGGTGTTAGCTTCGATAATGCTGCGCCGTTGGACACCGATTCGCGAGAGTAATATCCGCAAACAGCAGGCCGGATTTCGTCCAGGTCGAGGTTGCATCGATCAAATATTCACTCTGCGACAGCTACTCGGGACGCGGCACACGCACCGCCGCCCCACGATCGTAGTCACTCTCAACTTGGAAGGTGCGTTCCACTCAGCTGGCCGGACAGCACTATTCAGTGCTCTCCATCGGAAGGGTATGCCAGCGGAGTTCTTGAACCTGTATTGTACCTGCACACCGAGGGTCGCGCGAGGGTATACGGTGAACTATCAAGTTCATTCAAAACGACTAGCGGCGTTCGACAAGGGTGTCCCATCTCTCCACTCTTGTTCAACTTCGTCATAGACGGGGTGATGGAAGATGCTTTAGGAGGTCTCCGGGATGTAGGAGTCGAATTGTGAAATGGCGAGAGGTTGTGTGACCTAGATTACGCAGATGACGTTGTGCCTATTTGAGTCTGAAGAACGTGAACTAGGCAGACTCTCGAGATCGGTTGCTCGGTTTGGCATGTGCTTTGCGCCTTCAAAGTGCAAAGTGCTGTTACACGACTGGACGACAATAGTCCCGGACTTGGTACTAGATGGTGAGGAACCAACGAATGTGGACCGTCCCACTTACCTTGGCAGGTGCGTGTCGAACGATGGTAGCTCGGTAGTGGAGGGAAAAACGCGTATATTCAAGGCTCGAGCAGCTTATGTTGGGCTGAAGAACTTGTGGCTTCGGCCTAATATTTCACTGGAGTTGAAAGGTCGTGTGTACTGTGCCGCAGTGCGCTCAGTTCTGTTGTACGGTTGCGAGAAATAGAGTAGGCGTGTTGGAGATGTTTGTTGGTTGGAGGTTTTCGACCATCGATGTGTATGTAGTATGGCTAGGATTGGATGGAGTGATCGGGTGAGTAATGTGGAGGTCAGGAATCTAGTACTAGATGTCAATTCTGAGAATACCTTATCTCAGCATATGAAGCCTAGTAGACTACGCTGGTTGGGTCACGTGTTGCGTATAGCAAACACTCGTCTACCATACCGTGCCCTATTTCGCATTCCTCCCACGGAGTGGAGGAAAAGAAGCCATGTGGAGGTCAGCAGATGACGTGGCAACGCCGGATGAGAAAATGTACAGCGAACTTAGGTAAAGTAGGTGTTTCACGTCTTCGTGGTTGGGGTCCGAAAGACTCGTCCACCAGCTGGCAATGAACCGTGAACAGTGGCGCTCGTGTTGTCATCTTCTAGCGAATCAGAATGATTAAAAGAGTACGTTTGTAAAGTTAGACTGTGTTCCGTGTGTTGGCTGCAGCAGCATTTTTATCTTTCCCCACTTGTATTGGTTCACTCCTTGTCCCTTCTGTATATTCACCCTTTTCATAGAAAAAGGAGAAAAGGCAGCGGTCAGCTAGGCCTGCTTTGCTGTTTAACGCTGAACGTTGATGAGATTTCTGGTTGGAATTGTAATCGGTGCTTAGCATCCTGAATTAGCTGTGCTGCAGCGTCTGGAAAATGTGGTTTTGCATGTTAACGGTCTGCTCGTAGAACAATCTAAATTTTAAATTTCTTTAGAATATTGTAATCGTAAAACAGCGAGAAATTAGAGGAGACTTGAACGAATGCCCGACCTTAGGCTTTAATCATCTTGGAACAAACTGCACCCAAAATGCAAATAGTGTGGACTTATGGGGCCTCAACATGCCAGGGAAAAGCGATGTGTGCAAACTCTTTCATAAAGAATATTGTGTTACCACAACGTGTTCGATGCACTCAAGAAAAATGACGAACCTACGATGTCGTTAAGTACGGGATTCAGTAGCATCTATTGTGTTTGGATCCGCGTCGAAACGTTCTGAGCGGAGATATCGACCCATGGGAAATGAAACGAATAAGCCGTGATATGACTTCAGCCAGCCAACTAATCGGATTGAGAACGAGTAACCTGTCTATAAGGCTTTATTCATCTCATTTTCGAGATATCAATTGTAGGGAAGAAGAAAGGACGAGCATTAAAAGTAACTATGGCCTACTAGCAAGTAATTCAGTTATTCACTACAACGTGCTTAATCGAATCACTTGAGAGAGTTGGGTTTGCATTGTTTGGAAATGTGTGGAACAGAAAGATTCATCCTTTGAGCAAAATAAGTAAGACTGGAGGCAGTTAGAAACTACAGTAGTTCCAGAAGTAGTCTTCTGAATAGTCGCAAAAACCGACCTAGTTGGCTGAGCTGTGACGCCAGTATCTCTTGAGAAGTCTGTAGGGTTGTGAATGGCGGAGTCAACGGAGCATGTAATAACACAATGGCCCGATGAGCCAGAAGGGGCGAAAATGAAAATATTTTGGTGCAGATAAAGGAGAGGAAAATGAGGACAAAACTAAGAGTATGAGCACGGTCTGCAGAAGATCTGGGTATCCATGTACAGAGGTCAGTAAATTGACATAAATGGTTGACAACTGCAAATTGTTCGGCTTCTTGCCCTACGACCAAAATGTCAGAAAATGTTCTAGCCATTCCCGTTTGTGAACACTGAAATCTCCCAAAAGCAGTGACATGACATTGAGTTCCAACGTCTGAAGATAGGAAACCAGAAATGGAGGAATCATCAATGCTAAAAGAGCGGTGAACAATGTGAAGGTAATAACCAATGGAAGGGAATCGGAGTTCAATTTCAAATTCTCGGTTGGAAAAGTCAATGTTAAATACTCGGTAGGTGGCAACTGACAAGAGCATATACGTCTGCTTCAGGAATAAAAAAAACAAATGGAAAGCGTAAGGAGAAAGCTGAAGAAATTGGTGAACAGAACCACTGTTATAGTTCAGCTTGCGAGTGTTAGTGAGGATGATCAATGCCTGATGACTTTAAAATCGCGCGGCGAGGTCCTGAATGCGGGAGTGCGCGTGGTCGTCTAGTGTTGTGGTTTTTGAGAGAAACTCGGCAGTGGTGATCTTGAGCAATAATATGGCCTCAATAGATCGTGGTGAGCCGAAAGACAACAGAGTCGTCTGCACCATTAAGTAGAACAAAGACTGAAGCCTCCAATCCACTTAACAGAAATCACCTTATTAATACTACACATATTTATTGAGTTAGACAAAATACTGCGGAGTGAAAACAGTTAAACTAAGGCTCACTTATACGTTAATTCATCGAAACTGTCGTACATCAAAGAATGACGAAAACCTGCTCACATACGAAGTCATGTGCAAGGCAGCGTCGAAAATTACCCCTCCGAGTAACTGTGAACGTGCCCACTCATGCCACGTTATATAGGTGTATATATTATCCAAGATATATATATATATACATGTATACAATGTTGTCGATTTGTCCGCTGAGCTGGACAATTTGATTGCAAACTTTTCATCACCAGTCGAGGTGACATCATCAGTGCTGTGATCTGTGGCGAGCGTTTGGTTGCCATCATCCGTTTAAATGTCACCTTTAGTCTTTTGTCAATGTTGATTGGTTGCTCTGGATAAAGTGGTTGGGTAGAGATGCTTGCCAGTTGCATTGCTCACCTTTGTCTACTGTTGAGATGCTGTGGGCTGAATCTACTGCTGTTCCTACCGGCTTGTAATGATTGGTCCTTTGATCAAATCAATAGGTGTACGTGGTCCAGGTCGACGTGCCTGTTTATCGATCTTTCCGAGGAGTGCCAAACTTCGTGGAATTCCCTCGAATGGTTTCTTCCACCTTGGGCGACGATCCCCGCGTTTTAGAAGTTGAACTTGTGATCTTCCCGGTCTTTGTGAACTGAAATTTGGGATAGTGGATCGTGATTTTTTGTTGCCAATTAGTGCCCATGGATCCGTGGCCCGAGTTTCTTTCCGGTTCTTTGGTCTTCGATGGAATCTTCCGTAGGGTTCTTGTTGGTCGGTGCACCGCTTCAATTCTATGAGACTTGAGTAATGTTATCATTTCAGAGATATGTCTGATGTACAGCAGGACGGTTAGTGTTTTGGTCTGTTCGGAGATCGTCTCTCGGTATTGTTTTTTGTTGGTGGTTCGTCTGATAAAGTTTCGTGTGTAACCGTTACACGGAATCCTTTGTTTTCTTCGTGGTACATTACTGCAGTGGGATTGAAATTCTTTGAAAGTGTCTTGATGCAGCTTCTCTTGTGGTAGCTTAGGTGGTTGCTTTGGAATTGTAAGATTTGATCTGTGTGCGTGCTTTTCCGATACGCGGGTGTTTCCAATGTGCTTGTATTTGTCCGTGTGACGAGCTCGTCTAGAAACGACATGCTGATATCATGTTCTGCCTCTATTGTGAACTAGATTACCGTGAAAACTCCGCTGATAACAATGAAAGTTCGTTGTAGTTCAGATCGTTTAATGATTCCGAACGTATCTTCATCATAGCGCAGCCACAGTTTTGGTTTCATGCCTGTCAGGATGGTTTTACCCAGTTTCTTCATCACTGCTGCAATGAAGCCAGATATTGGTGAGTCCATTGGGGTTCTCTTCAATTGTTCCTAAAACCTACCCCCGAATTTGAAGTACGTCTGCAAGCAAAATTCTACTAATTCGCATACACTGCTCTACTTCAGTTCATCGTTCCATTGGTGTTCTAAAATTTCTTGTAGAGTCAGCCTTACCAAATCTAATGGTATTGATGTGAGAAAAGATACAACGTCAAAGAAGGTCGTGATTTCATCCTCCTAATTGTTTATTCCTTGAAGACCTTCGAAGAATTATATGGCATTGTTCTGTGATGAAACGTTTCAGTTGCTTCCATAGGCTTTTGGCCAGGTTGTATGTTAGTGTCCCCGGTCTTGTGAATGCTGGTGTCAGGGTTATTAAAACACATTCGAGGTCACCGGGAGCTCTGACACAGCATTCAGACAACAATGCTGTTCATTTCCTGGAAAAACCTCACGGGACAAACATTAAGGACGATGAAATCGTAGTCTCTTCCGACGTCGCTTTTTCACTGCCTTTAGATTTGACAAGGCCGATAATAAAGACTTTTAGAACAACAATGGACTAAAAACCTGGAGTATCTATCTATCTATATATATATATATATATATATATATATATATATATATATATATATATATATATATATATATATATATATATATATAAACTGTAAGCAGTATCTGGACGACTGAACAAAATTTACCCGAGAGCACAACCGGTTTCCGGGTTATTGTCGCTCGTCTGGTATACGTACCCAGCACTCCCTCGTCCAAATGTCCTGATACTTGTACACTCCGAATTGGTAAGTCTCACCGGAATCGAATTTGTAACATCGGGACTGTGCATAAAAGCGGTTCATGGAAGAGTCCACAAACGAACCACAACTGTGATTCGTTGATAACTCTTTGTCAGTTGGACTCTGTCAACCTTAGGAATGCCCCGGAATATTCATCTGTATATATAGAAATTGTAAGTAGCATTTGCAATAATGAAGAATATATATATATATATAACAGTGATCTGCTGGGTAATCACCTTGATGCAGAATCATGTCACAGTTCTACTAAAAATTTTTCCATATCTATGATCGTTATCCGTGATATTCCAAAGGATCCAAATCATCGTCTCGTGAGAAAAAGTTGGTTTCTGGTGGAAACCAAACGGGCGGGCAAAAACTCATCCCAGTCCTCCTACTAAGCTGTGGTTGCTTCAAACGCGAAGGGGTATTTGCAGTTGAATACTGTCGTGCTGTATGTGCCAGCTGCTGTATAATTCCGCCAGTTCATGAGGTTTCAGAAAAAAATACGGAAAAAATACAGACATAATAGCGCTTCATCACTCATGCACTGATTTTTTGTGACATTATAGAAGAATGAGTGTAGCGGAAGAGGTATGCCCCATAGTCACAGGGATCCACTACGCAAGGAAGGGGAACCGGCAGCCGCAATCCGGAGACATGGAGTGGCATGGGACTGCATAGAGTCATACTAGGTCTGTGATAACAAGCCGGGCGACAGCGAACTTCCGCTCACCACCAAAGTGCCTGACCAATCTGGGATTCGAAAATCTAACCTTTTTTGGAGACGCCTAATTAACTCGATCGCCGCTGGCTTCTTTTTTTGCTGTTCTCATGGTCGTTACATGAAACCTCTAAGTGCGTTAGCATGATAGGCGGGTGAATGGCTTAAGATCAGAGTTGTATACCCTTCCTAAACGTCTCCGACTACTCTCAAATAACCGTCCATCTTAAATGGCTTCCGGTGAGGTCTTGCGCACTGTCTTCTCGTGGTATTTTCACCAAAGTGCGAGGATGAAGGTGGATGCCCGGCTCTATTCATTGGGTTAACTGATCTTCGTTGATCAGCCCAGGTAAGACGGCTAAACCCCGATTCCAAACTAACCACGGGCAGCGTACGAAGCATGCAAATGTGTTATCGCTGGAATCTATGACGGGAGTATGTGCTTGAGCATCCTGGGGCTCTAACCTCAGCCTAAGTGCACATGAACTAAACAATCAGCCACCGCCTCCCTCGGGTCGCGAGACCCCTAAATCATCCTGATAGCTTATTGGTCGAAAGTTGTGGATACGATCCATTGACTTAACCTTCTGCTTCGGTTTGCGCAACCAGGTAGTATCCAATCTGCTGAAGAGCGACGAATCTCGATGGATAACGGTGATTTAAGGTGGAAAAGGGTAGGACCAGTATGCGCAGCGAATTCTACTCAATATTTCTTTTTCCTTTTTATTTCCGGCTTGTTGTTTTTTTCGTTCATCGTAGCACTTAATTGTCATGCAGATTTGTGCAGTATATGTATCGGTCTTTCACACTGTCGCGGCAAATGTTGCAGGTTTGCAGGAAAAACATCTGGTCGTCTAAAGGACAAAGTAGCCAATGAAAATTGAATTCGAATATACGTTCGCTTTACGAATCAAAGTCTTTTGGTTTTTACTGTCCGGCAATGCAAGGTTTTTCTCAAGTTTTATCATTATTTCCATTTGAATCCCTCCAAGCTTACTTGGAAAATTTTCCTTTTTTAGTTCGGCAGTTGATTGCTGTCATGGCCACCTCGATCGTCAAACTTCACACCTTCTCACATGATAACGTTATCGGTCCACCTTGTCACATTCTTCAGGTAACTTTAACCATTCGCTGTTTATGCTCTAGGTCGATGAATTTCATTGTCTTTTGGATTGCGGTTGGACTGAAGATTTGAGTAGTGATTACGTGACGAAGTTGAGCAAGTGGGCGAAGCACGTTGATGCAGTACTTTTGAGCCACCAGAGCATACGTCACATCGGATTACTGCCGTATCTTGTGGGGTCATGCGGATTAAAATGCCCTATTTATGCCACGACACCTGTGTACAAGATGGGACAGTTAACCCTGTACGATTTTTTCCAGTCCAAATATGCTTCCCAGGATTTTTCTACGTTCAATCTAGATGATGTTGATGCTGCATTTGATCTGATCACCCAAGTCAAATATCAGCAGACTGTGAATCTGCATGGCCGTGGTCAAGGCATATGCATCACACCCTTGCCATCAGGTGAGATCTTGTATGAGATTGTCATAGTAAATGCACACACATTAGGCCACACTCTTGGAGGTACAATTTGGAAATTGGTCAAAGAAGATGTGGATATTGTGTACGCTGTAGATTTCAACCACAAGAAAGAACGACATCTAAATGGAGCTACGTTTGATGCATGTATGCGTCCTCATCTTCTCATACTGGATGCTTCAAACGCGCTATACACTCACGTACGGTCGTTTTCCAGTGTTCTTATTTCAAATAGCCTAGGAGAAAAGACCGGGATGAAAACCTACGGCAGTGCATTCTGAAGAGTCTGCGACGTGGTGGAAATGTTCTGGTAGTTGTTGATACTGCTGGTCGATCGTTAGAGATTGCCCATTTTTTGGAGCAATGTTGGCTAAATCAGGTGAATGTTGGTACCCATCGGTTTTTCCAGAAACTGCCGTTCAGTTTCTCCAGTTGCAACGCGTACTGCTTTTCGATGCATAGAACCTTGGGTTCCTAATTTGATTACTGATAATGATATCAGTAGCTATTGGTATGTCTATAAATTGTTTTCAAATACGGCCCCCTTGTTCTTTCCCCACGAGTGGTTCAATATACATGCAATGAATAATGTTAGTATTATGACCACCATTACTCCCATTGCATGTCGTCGTTAGAATTTTGATGTTTTATTCCGTTCCATTTATTTTTAGGATTCCGGTCTAATGGCTTACGGGCTTGCTATGCTCAACTTTGTCACTTACAATGTCGTCGATTTTGCTCGTTCAATGGTTGAGTGGATGTCAGAAAAAGTGATGCGCACGTTTGAGGACCAACGTACAAATCCGTTCCACTTTAGACATATGCAGCTTTGTCACACTCTGGAACAATTAGATTCCGTGCCGGAGCCGAAGGTTTGCAAAACATAAAGCCGTCCGCCTTCATCGACTTTGAGTTTAATGATTTGTCATGCCGTAAACAGTTCATTTTAAGGCGTTTATTATGATCACGTAGAGTATTACTTTTCAGGCGACAGGAAAGTCCCTGGGGGACGCTAAAGAACATGACAAAAAATCACGAACAGTGGTAATATTTTATTTTCCTATTCAGTCGAACTTGAATTATCGTGCAACCGGTCCTTTGCTATCGGGTTCTGCATCATCTGCAAGTCACTAACCGACACTTCAGACTGAAACGTTTTGTTCCCCAATCAACAGTCGATGGATAAATTCCATTTACGTACTTCATTGCAGGCACGAGAGTTGTATGACTGCCGTAAAGTGATAAAGCAGCAACACCACCGTCATTTATTTCACGGAGGCATCCCGCTCACTACTACTAGAGCTCTCCCTAAGTTTTTCACGTCTGGCTCTTTAGTATTTTCATCTTTACCCACTGAGAATGTCCCAATCCAGTAATCTGTTTTCCAACTATAGGTCTGACTGTGTTAATCGTGATTTTCTAAATTGATTATCAAATTCAATGAACTGGTGTGCATCTTATTGTCATTCTTAACTGCCTGATTAGGGTCAGTTTTATTGTAAACCTGGTGTCCGTGAAGTAGTCGGTTGTGTTTGGTTGGCTTTATCGCTCGTTTTCTAAACCTTGTCTGTGCATGTTCCCGACTAACAACGTTTTTTCGTTGTTTTCTTCGTGCTTCAGTGTAGTGAAAGGAACGCGTACCGTAGCCTCTATAGCGCAATGTATTAGGAGAGGTATGAGATTCGCAACCACGACTGAATCTTACAGGGGCATAGGATTACAAAATCTCACTGGGTCACGCGAGTTAACAATCCTGGCTACGGTGAGTAGCCATTCAACATCAAAAATGCATTCAAGTTATGTTCGAGGTTGCTGAACTTGATGATGTCGGTAACATTCATAAATCACCCAGTGTATTAAGGGATTTGTTTTATCACTCGTCTGGCACTGTTCACTTTAATCCATAGTAATTATTAGTCCTGCGGCACACAGTTCAGTCGTTTGCACTCAGTTTGTGGCAAATGAATTTTTAGGGACTAATTCGTGACATGGAAATCTCAACAGGTGACAGTTTAAGGGTTACTTGGCTCACCAGTTTCTCCTTCCTACATCAATAATTCTTGAGGGATAGGTTACGGGTTTACCCAAACGTGCTTGTTTCCGTGATCCCTACCGTAACTCTGGGACTCTATTAAATTTTTCCAACGGTTTATTCTTACGGTTCATTTTGTCTTAAGCCAATTTGTTTGAGTGTTCAGTCTTAGTTGAAATATACGGTTACTGATAATGTTCACTGTTTTTACCGCTCACTTATCTTGAACCAGTTCGTAAGGATCTATCGTTTCACATCACTAGAAAAGAAAGTAACATTTTTGTGCCACGATGAATTTTGTCTCCTTTTTGTCTTCTGCTTATTTGTTATGTCCATTTTTGTCCGTGTACTTCTCCGGTCAGGTTGTCCTTGCAACTTTGCCTGACTTAAGCTGTGGTTACGCCCGACAACTTTTCGCCGAATGGGCTGATAACGATTTGAATACCGTGGTTCTGACAACACGTGATGTTTGTTCTCCTGTCCCCACGACTACGGAGAACCAGAGTGTTCCCTTACTGACCCGACTAATTGGTCTTGCCAAGGGGGATCCGGGCGCTCAGAATAATCTGAGCCGTAGTTCTACCGGGACAATAATCCTACCGTTCAGTTTGTCTCAGCGTTTGACATTGTCTCAGATTGAACGCATGGAAAACGAATTACCTCGTATGCGTAATCTTGCTCATCCGGATGTTCCTGATCGCTTGGAATCAGGTATCGAAGTACCAATGATGAATGATCCTATTTCACCTGAAGAAACTCCCGGGCAAAATGGGTCATCCTCTTCAGGCGAGTAACTTTTTTGTAGCCTATTTTCTTTTTACATCTTCCGGATCATAGAAATTTTCCGATTGGTAAACATATACTGGTTTTGTCTCATTTGCATTTAAAATTGTTCTTGGAAAACTGATCGTAGCCGTATTTCTGGGCAGCAAATGCCGTCAAAGATTTTATCCTTGTCATTTCCTTCATCAGTTATGCGATAAACTACACCGGTAAAGGTGATTAGGGTCAGTTGAGGATTGCTAAATGGGGGAGTAGCCGATTGTGACAGAATCTGGACTTTCAACCCACGATTTTCGGCCACGATCGCTACTGCCGGAGACCTGCCTCGAGAATGGTTGCTCGCGATAACAGAGCTTTGTGCTACTGACTTCTTACAGCTGCGCATACGAAAGACAATGTTTTGTCCCACCGACCAGATTTCTGGGCGGCATATCGCGATTCCAATTTTATGCTTGAAATTACCATCGACAACCAAAAAGAAGACAAAAGTTTTAGATGAATCGTAACTTAGCGCTAAGATCTCGTTTGAATCATGAGTAATGTGCACGGATGCTGAGCCCTGACGTGCGGAAATAATCGCGAGACCAGTCGTATGCCTCCCTGGAATTTTTGTCTGCTGTGCTATTTACAAAATTAGATCCAAGTCACTCATTGGCATGCCCTCATGTGCTTCGGTCTCATGCCACTCATTTCCCTGAAACTCAGAATTGTGAATCTCCGGGTTCTGTCTCAGGCAATCGTTTTCTTCTCAGAAGAAGTAAGAAATTATCCGGCGCCATCAACAATGAAAATCAACGAGTAACTTTTATTTCATGAGTACAAGTCTGCACAATGCAATGCGGTTAACTATTTCTTTTGTTTCACCTGGTAAAGCTTTTTGATGAAAGAGAAAAACATGCGTACCACATTATAATGCTTCGTACCATAAATCAGATATCTAAATTGAGATAAACTTCACTGGAAAAGTCCGCTAATAATTTGTCCGAAAATTGAAGGCGTGCCTTAGTTTCATATTCATTTATTTCTAAAGGCGAAATTCAGTGCTGGTTTCCGTCCGACAGCGTGCTTCCAACTGGCCCTTGCCATTACTGCTATCCTCGATACTGCCTCTAACCTCACAACCGAGTTCAAATAGCGATAGTTCTCGCGTATCCTTAACTTGTACTGTGCAAGCTTCTGAGCCGTCTTATCAACCTAATCTGGTCACATCCATGATGCGCACCACCTAATAATGACAATGGTATGATAGAGATGATCTGTTCTTCTTGACTAGACTGAAAGTTTTCAAAATCTTCTTGGCTGGGGTCTGAAAGATCCGTCACCTAACTGATTGCAAACACCGAAGGACATGACAGTGAACCGTGGACAGTGGGAATCATGGTACCACTTTCTGTCGAATCAGAACGATTGTAAAAGTGTTTCTGTGCGATCAGACTGTATCCCGTCTGTTGGTTACTGCGACATTCCTTTCTTTTCCCACCCTTTGTAGATAAATTCCCTGTCTACCTTGCAATTTCATTCTCTTTAATAACAACGTGTGACTCTTGGAGAAAGACAGCTGTCAGTGGGGCCTACCCTGCTGTTTAACGCTGAATGATGATTAAATCTTTAGTTGGACAGTCTGTATGAGATATGTTAGACCTCAGAATGACGGTTCATATTGTTTGTCTTCTCAATATTTTCGATGCGTTTGACAACAACTTGTCGTAGCTCATGGTAGATTTCGAGTCTCAGAAGTCATGCGACTTAGTCAAGTGACCATGCTCATTGCTGAAATTCTACTGGTTGTTTTGTCCGTTGGCTTTATTCATGTTTCTTTATTGTTTAGTGGGCGATTATATTGGATTGCGCACGATAACCAGACTCGAATATGGGCAAACATTAGATTGCCAAGTGAAAATTTTTCTAGAGAAGGAAAATAGGCTTATTGTTGTTCTAAACTTACAAAGAACTGTTTCATCTGTCAAAATATACACCATTATTGTTCCATTTCGTGGATAACTTGTTGAAATCGACATATAACTTGTCCGTTGATTTTATTTCTGGGATTATTTAATCACATGTTTGCGTACTGATTGTACCGTCTTGTTTTTTACTCAGTCATACCTGATGCAACCACCGTTAGTGATCAGTCCAAAGTGGTTGCGAGCGCTTCTCACGGAGCAACAGAAACAACTGTTACTTATAATGAACCAGCAGACACAACGAGAGAGGTCATGTCTACTTCACCTATGAAAGCCGCATCAACAACTGCCACAGCCACCACCAGTACACCGTTTACTTTATCCGCACAGCACCCCGAACGAGATGTTGAGGTTAGTTTGGGAAGTCGACTGTTGACCAATACTCAGTTACCCACTGGTCGGCCACCAGTGGTACAAGCCACCGGCGTACCACCGCCTGACTGGCCCATGTTAACGGGGGCTGGAGGGCAGTTAACTTTTGGACGGCACCAACCAGGTTATGATATTTACCCTGGACTTCACAATCATGCCGGGGGTCAGTTCTTCCGTATGGCGAAACGCACACAACTGCTGTTCCCTCAAGTCGACCGAAAGGTGTGTACATGCTTGCTTTCGTTCATTTTATACATTTTGAGAACTTTGCTTTCTATGTTTTTCCTCTTTCCCGGTTTGCACATTTTAATTCAGTGTCGTACCAAACACTTGTTTGTCACAAAAACTTTTGGTAATTTCATACTTATGCCGCTTTTAAAGATTAGTTTTGTGATCCGTTGGGTTCTCACGATTGCCTTGTTTGGCTGTTGTAGCGATAATAGGGTGAATAGCCTGGACACAAATTTTTCTGTTACTCAGTTCTTAGTCAAGCAAAATTTCCATAGAACATACAAGAAAAGATCGCAAAAGAGCACTTTATGCCCACTGAGTTTTTATGTGAATAGATGAAGTTAACAATAAATGGAATGGCTGTTCCGTTTCAGAGCATTGATTCCATTTTTGCGGTGTAATTTCCACAGGATTCCCGAATACTTAATTATGGACAGCGAGCCATTCACGAGACTGTCATCCTGCTTCGGGTCGTGGACATGTGAATGGGCTTCGCCTCATAGCCGTCTCACGTAACAAAGGGTCAACGTGAGAATATGGGGAGGGGATCAAAATCCGCCTGAGTGTAACAACGAAGTTGTTTGATGATTACCATCTGTTGTCTTTCTTCCATTAGAGCAGACAAATAAATTGAAAGGAAAATAGGCTCTGGAGTCAAAGATCGATTAGTTTATAATGGGTTACGGTCATCCACAACACGGTCCTTATCTCGTGATGCTGAAAACCAAAATTTTGATTGTAAAGCTTGCCTTGAGAAAGACTGCCCACGGTAGTCGAAACGTTGGCGCATTACATCTACCAACAACGTTGTTATTAACATTATATCATTCACAATTAAAAACCAATACATGGCGCATCGATTTTTCGATACACTCCTTACATCATTTGGTCCTGATAACCAGTTTATTATTGTTGCTTTTAAAGAGAAAGATTGTGATGGAAAATGCAGAAGACGGCATTGTGGTCCAAAGTTCTGCGACCCGGAAAAAATGTGAAATATGTAAGTTCGACATCCTACGATGGGAACCTAACATGGATGGCTAGCGGATTGTACATTGCATAGCGGTTGAAAGTTAAGGGGGGTGAGAACAATTCAAGCAAGATTGGAGAAACAAAACTCAAAGTAGTATCGGGAAGAAAAGGACAGTGAAGCGACCGCTCGGCGATGGACAGACTAATTCATATATAATGTTGAATTAGTCTTTGATTATCCAGATAGCCTTATGTTGGACCCGATCAACAAGCTCCATCCCAAACGGGACTGCAGTACTCAGGTGTGGATGAATCTGAGCTTTGTGTATTAAGAGTTCGAAGGAATGATAAAAAACATCCGGCTTGGAATATAAAATCAACTTTGCACACAGCAGGAGAAGCAAGGCAGAATATGTCTGAAGACCAGGCAGATAGGGAACTAACGAAAGGACCAATAAATAGGGGTGATTTAAGGGGGTAGATAGGTAACAAGTTGAGCCTTAAAGCCGAACTAAAAGAATGCTGTCTCTGTAAGACGGAAAGATGTTTTAGAAGCGTTTATTATGCGGTTTGTGAAGCTTCAGTTAGCTATTTGTCCAGGGTCGGGACTGAGAGACATAGCGAGGGCAAAGCGGTCTCGATCAATTTTGCAGGCGATATAGCGAGAATTGAAATGAGAAAGGGAGTGATGTAGAATAGAGTCATCGGCGAAAGCATACACAAGGATATGGGCGGCAGATAAGTGATCACTGCCGAAGATCAAAAATGGGGCGGGCGAAAGGGCGGAGCGTCGGGAAGGCGATTGTGACGGGACCCATTGAGTCAGACGGAGATGGTCCAATTACTGAGAGGAACTTACAGCCATGAAATTAAGGAGACAGGGAAGTCGAACGCAGGTAGTTTTGACAGGAACCCATAGTGCCAGACACGAGCAAAAGTCTTCGACATGTCCAGCAAAATCAAGCATGCTTCTCCATAACCAGAAACGAAGGTCAAAACAATGCTGGTGGAACGACAGAATTGAAATCCGTACTGATGGTCTCTAAGCAGTCCTTCTTCAACAAGCCATTGTAGTTGATCAGCAGTAATAATTTCCAGAACTTTCAGAATTACGGAGGTGAAAGATTAAGACTGTATTTGTTGGGCGTTTGGGAATAAAAATAAGCATAGCTTTTTCAGGGGATAGGAAAACTATTCGCTTGGAGGAAAAGGCAATAAAGACAACGCAGAATTGACGCTAGGTCAAGGGCATGCATTTTGAAGACGATTAGTGAGGTTTCTATGCGAACTTGATGATTTATTCTTCTTTTGTGATTTTAGGGCCTTTAGAACGTTTCTATGCCATTTCAAGATGAAGTCCAGGCAGCATCACGTTGAAATGAGAAATTGTAAGGTAAAATTAGGGAACTAAGTTGAATTTCAAGAAGGGACACCGCAAATAATTTAGCTGGCATGTGGCACGCCTGATATGATGGCTAACTGACAGGCGATTTGATGTCAGTTCAGGTCAGTTTTGTCCCAGTTGCGCAACGGGTCATCAGTCACTCACTCTTGCTGTCCTTCTACATATCGAGAGTGCCACATTCCAGCCAAACCAGTTGTACTGCCTCCTGAAATTGAAATCATTGTTCCTATTACACCTTATAGTTTCTCATCTCCATGTTTTTTTTCTGGATTTTATCTTAAAATGGTATATTGATGATGATAGACAAAAACTAGAAGATCGAGGCGGGAGAACAGAAGGGTCCGGTAGAGTGAAGTGAGATGCAAATTGTAAGTCAAAACTCCAGTTTTCTCCTGGGATTTGCCAACTAACCAATTGCAAGTGAGGGGGGAAAAGTCAGAGGGGCGAAAAGTAAGAAAAACCGCCCTGATGGGGGACCAAAACGGACAGCTGCCAGTAGCAGTAATGATGAGATGATCGGCATTGTGGTGGATGAAATCATCATCTACTTTCTGAATAACAAGTGGGTATTTGTTCCTAGCAAGTACAGAGCGTTTGCGACATCTGCGCCGCCATCGGAATGCGGAGCTCTGCTCACCACACAGTGCATCGGGTTTGGAGAGACGTGGCGTAAAAATGTATTCCTTGAAAAGATTTAAGGAAGAAAACTGCTGATGAAAAATAGCAATTATTCCCGGTATGGGACGTCAGAAAACCATAGAAACCATCTCCTGTTGCTGAGTCTAACGCCAAAAAAGTCCGTTTTGAGTGGGCTGGAGGAACAGGCGGTAAATGACAGTCCATTTAACCAAAAGAAGGGGAAGAAGTAATACCAGCAAGTGAAGACTGAACGAGAATGATAAGGTCAAGTTTATGCGTACAATCGCCAGGTCGATCCCAAATGCATGCAAAAAGTGAACGACTTGACTTAACTTGTTTATCAAAGCAAAAGCTTCGATTTCCCACCCCAAAGCCGAAATGTCCATAGAGTGCATAAGCTAATCGTTCTTATGAGCAACTGGGATCCAAAGAAAACACGTTTTCACTACGTGAAGATAACATGAAAAATGAAGAATTCATTGTTACTTGGGGAACGGTATACAACACGTAAGTAGTAAATAGGAAAAAGGAATCGAAGTTTCAGCCGCATTAGTTAAAATTCATGGCTAGAAAAGCTAAGATGAAGAGATTGGGGAGGCAGCAACCAATTGATGAAGATAAGCGCAAACATGGGCTTTTGGGCGAAAGGGGAATAATGAAAGTAATTTGGGGACTTGAGCATTAGTAGCGTCTGACAAAGGGGAAATTTTTGTCTATTAAAACTAAGGCTGGATAAGATTGACGGAAGCTGTGCACAAATCAGTATCGCGATTCAAACTACCAATATTATTGAATGTAGATTTTTGTTAAAATTTTGAGCGTAGCATAGACGTTGGCGAGCGAAGTTCTCTACTGTGTATTATTTTAGTAATTGATTGAGGTGAGACCATCAACCTAACCATGGGGCATAGATTGATGAACCACGTACGATTCCAATAGGAAGAGGAACCATGCTTACCCAAGCGAGGTAAAACCGTCTTCCACTTGGCATATTCACAACCTTCAAATATGGTAGCGTCATGCCTACAGAAGAATCATAGATCCCAATAGACTGCCGATGAGGTGGAGATGAAGAATGTAGAACTATCTTGTATGTTGGACTCCGCACATTGTTTTTTCCTTTTCTCCTCACTCCCTGTCTTTATTGTTCGCCATGGTTGCGATGGCAAATAATCTGTATGCAGATTTGTGCTGTATTATATATATGGAGAGAGAGGGAGTTGAGAAGGCGTACACTGAGTTAATACGTTTATCGTGACGTTTCGATCGAAACTAGGACTCGTTGTCAAACGTGAATGAGTGATTGAATGGGATCGTTTTTGAGCGCTGTCCGTCTGTTTGTCTCTCTATTCTGCATCGGGATCTTGTTAAGATGACGTAATGTTTGTCAATCTCCACATGCCGATTGAACGAGTTATTCGAGTGGAGGGCTTCAAGAATCAGTCGCTCCCCCTTTGTTTACCCGGCCGTGCAAACGTGTGCGTAATTGTTTGCTTGTCTCACCCACATACTGTTTGTCACATCCGAGGCAAGATATGACATAAACTACCCCTTATTGGTCGTGCTGGTCGACGCGATCTTTTCCGTTGAATAGAGTAGATCACAGGGTGCCGGTCGGTTTGTGGACGATTGTGATATCTAGTGGACGTAGGATGCGTTCGATCGCTTCGGATACTCCCCGTATGTATGGAAGTACCACGA
>LUCM01009377.1:44269-72382 GCA_008360955.1 Fasciolopsis buskii
CAGTCTTCTTTTCTGAAAGTCTGTCCTGCCGATGTAGTCTGAAGCGTTCTATCGACACGAGTGAATCAGTGATATCCGGGTTCAGCCACGATTGTTGTATGCAGATGACACGGGTGTGAACATGGATTAGTGGTTGAAGTGTGAGGGACAGATCCCACATTTTCACCAACAGAGAGCGGATGTTGGTACTCAATAATGCCGGGAATGGACATCTTGGTTGGAAGGGTGCGTTTAAGGTCTGCCTGCCAATCAGAATGAATGCCTCTTTTAGGTGGGTAAGATCTTTGAGGTGCAGTAATGTGTGATCACAGTCCATGTTGAGCCACGATAAAGTTTTTAAGCAAAACTAATTCCGATAGACTATAGCGGCGAGCGGAGAACATAATCGAACCAAATATCTGACAAGAAAACAACAAAATAGGGACGACAGAATTGTAGCGCAGCCAGTCAGAGGGGCCGCTTATCTCGATTTCGACACGCAAATTAACACCTAATGACCGGTGGGACTCTTTTAACAACAATACACAGTGGTCGCCGACAATGTTGCTTTCGGAAATTTTCTCACAATATAATTTTACGATTCCTAATGCATGTGGGTTAGTATACGAAAACATCATGGAGTGTCATAGTTTTAGTCGGTTCCTAATCGTGTTATAGGTAATCGAATTTGCGTGTCTTTGCATCTCAGAAGAATAATCCAAGCTTAGAAAATTGAAAACTAGACAAGATTTGTGAACAAAATTTGGTAGTGCTGTTTGACACTTATTCAAAGTGTTAAATAACTAGATTAAGAAATAAGTGATTTCCTAATTTACACGAAAAAAGACCCTATAGTTGAGCTCATTTGGATCTGGTTCGTTAATCATCCGTTTTGTTATCGTAATAATGAGGTGAAGCGCCTTGGAGCTTCCATCAAAAGTCAGCCTGCAAAATGTATGACGGTAGGTCCCAAGCCGTTAGGAGCAAATGGTCGACTGCTTTTCCTGGCAATACGGCGAATTACGCAGTAACATTAAATTTGATTTCGGTCTTTGTGTACAAAGGAATTTTATTTTTTCCTGTATGTAAAGGAGATAAACAGTCCATGGTTAGGAAGGTTGACTCATTCTCATTCTTGTTGGGATGGTATTCATATCATTTTTACAGAAATTTGGAGAAATAATAACATTTTGCTCAACACTAACAACAATTTGAATGGAAAAAAATCTTTTTTCTGGATGTAGACCAAATAAACTATGCACGATTAATAATCTAATCCAGAATGTTGCTCCACAACTTTTTCGTTCACCCCGTTTCTGATATGGCAAGATTTTCATGTAATTTAAAAGTACTGTTAAGATCGAGACAAAGCATTTTTTTCTTCGTTTATTTCCTGGGAATTTTTCTTATTTACCTTACCCGTTTTCAGGCTCGGATGAAAGATAGTTTAGTCTCTAGCCTGAAGTTTACCAAAATTCGTGATTATGAACTGGCTTGGGTAGAAGCGACAGTTTCGTTGGACAATCAAACGTCAGGTCACACGAACACCCATTCACCGGAATCTGAACATGACCATGTTGCGAGCTCGGATGGTTTGAAGACGCGTACACCTTTGGCCACTGATCAGCTGCCGGTCCTGAACTTACCAACAGGTTCTGTCGGTCCGCATAAAACAGTGTTCGTGAACGAACCGAAACTATCGGACGTGAGTAGCCTGTTTGGTGCAGTGATGTACATGTAACTGCTTTGGTATTGCCATTTTTCAATTTTGCTAACTCCTTTGATGGAATTATGGCATATCCTGTGCTTTTGGAAGTTACATTATCCTAAAATATAAGAAATCAAATTTGCAACGTTACTCTGAAAAACGGAGTCCCAGATTTAACTTTTCAGTTATTCGTATTCATGCCAATGCCTAATATTAAACTGAGCTTGCATTGCAATGTAAGTGAATGATGAATTATAGTTTTAATGATCGAGATCGGTCCTCTGGTTTGTGTATGTGAAACTGGCCACATTGCAAGGGTTTTTTTTCTCGATCGTATTTACACCTTTCAAATGTAAAATGCTGTTGCAGGACTGGACCTGCTCGAAACCAAACTTTGTGCCTGCAGGGTTCGAACTGGGTAAACTAAGTAGATTTAGGTACTGTCTCACTTGGTTGTCGTAATATCGGATGAATTTTCTACGCGTATACAAAGGGCTCGACTCTGATTCTTCAATTTGAGGCATCTGCGTCGTCGTAATGACGTCAGAAAGGCTGGATACAATGAGGGATATGGCAGGCAACCGTGAACAGTTGTCAATTCCTATCGAATCAGAGTGATTGAAAAAGTGCTTTTGTCTAGTTAGACTGTGTTACATGTGTTGGCTACTGCAACATTCTTATCTTTTCTCGCCTGTGTAGGTCCACTCCCTGTTCACTTTGGATATTCACCCTTTTCATAGAAAAATGTAACCCTGGGGAAAAGGCAGCGGTCATTGAGGCTTGCCTTGTTTTTTAATGCTGAGCGGTGATGTGGATGATGTAGTTACATCCGGTTGTCGATCAGACGTCGAGTTTACACAACAGCAGTAAGGTCGGTTCTGTCATGCTGTAAACCTTAGAACCAATGAGGCTTATTCTTTCTGCGGCTATCACGCTACTTGCTTACGTCAGAATATTGAATTCCATTTATCCACTTGGTGAATGCAAAAGCGAGGAGCGTGCGTTTTGCTCGCTCGTGCCAACTACTTACACTAGTCTGACGAATTCATTTATTAATCGCGCACAGACTGTTTCTAGTGTTTATTCTATGCGATCCACCATGTATAACCTGATAAATTTCACGATGGCAATCTGCAACAGTAGTTGAGTTGCACACATCTCACGATATCTCTCTTTCAGCTTTCATCAGGAAGAAATAATTGAAATAAATCTTGTGAATGTGATACACCGTCAAGCGAAGCATTGCATGAATATCTTTTTTTTGTCATATATGACTATGGCACATTTCTGTCTAAAAGACGCATCAAATACAAGCCCTCTCCGTTTCCTCACGAATGATTAAAATGATTCCTATCTTGCGAAAGAATGTTACATTTGAGGTGCCATTTGTTCACGTTTTTGTGTCCCCGTTTTCCCTTTGTTTATTTCGTCTCAGTTAAAGCAATTGCTATTGGCCCGGGGATTACAGGCGGAGTTCGTTAGCGGCGTGTTGGTCGTTGATAACTGTGTGGCCATAAAGCGTTCTGAGGTGGGCAAACTGCTCCTCGAAGGTCTGCTTTCACGCACTTACTTCGATGTGCGGCAAGTGCTGTATCAACAGTTTGCTATTCTATGACTACCCATGTTCTCCCCAGTCGCTTCAGAATGTTCTTCCTCTCCACTTCCTCATGTACAGTGCCGTTTTATAGGAAGTTTCGGTATTCATGCGCAACTGTTCATCGTTTTTCTGAAACGTTTGCAAATAAAATGATTTGGTACGGGTTCTGATTTTTGAAAGGCTTGTCTGCCCCCGTTTCCATTCGCATCTATTTGGGGTTTGACGTAATTATTATTAATCTTATTGGTGGGTAATCATTCGTCGCTATGACTTGTCTTCGTTAGTCTATCTCCACTCACCAATGTTCATCTTTCGTTGCTCCCTGACAGAAATGTGACAAGTTTTCGTGTAATGAGCAATGGACGTAGAAGATGAGACGTTTGCAATCTAAATGTTAAGCTCGGTGATCAAAGCCGAATGGAACCCGACAACGTGAGCTACGGCTAGTATCGACTGTTGGAATAAGTATTTGGTTTTGTCACTGTCATGTGATAACTCAATCGTTCATTCTCTGCATCAAAACAGCAATCATTCATGGAAATGCCGGCGCTGACTGTTCCTTCCTATTCCGCCATCTTTGTGACATGAAAATTTGTTGCGTTCTCTTGGTGCGGCATACTAGATGGATCTACCCCTATCTACCGAACCAAAAGAAGTCATTGCCCTGTTCGTCTTTTAAAAGTGCAACCAGCAGCGCTCAGTAGTGCTCTTTGTTGTACTTCTCTCAGCAATCTGAGTTCGAAGTCAAATCATTTCCTTTCGTTCTACTGTTGTGGTACCGTCATATGTTATCCAGCAATGTACAATGATTGGATGTGCCGCAGAGTTCCCCCTTCACATCGCACCATTTTCGGCTAGTAGTTTGGACATCTGTTGATATGCGTCAGCAGACATCTCTGTTGAGCTCACTTCACTAGATTTCAAGTTCAATGTACTTGGTAGCCGAAAACAGTAAGATGCATCAGAGAGATGTCACCGGGTCGCTAATTATCATAATCGATAAAGTTAAGTGGTCTCAGAAAAATCTGGGATGAAATTTCACCTTGTGGCTTCTTATTTCTGCTACTTTAAGGAACAGTCTCATGTTGCTTGTAATTGTTCCCACTTCTCAATCAGACTGAATGCACATTCGTTATTGATGTTCTATTGATGTAAGTTCGCATCAGACACTGATTACACTTCGTTTGTGAACCTGGTGGTCATCTTGACCCAATAAATACATCATAAAATCAGTTTTGGGTTCTCTCGTGCGTATAGATGTGTTTGTGTGTGTTTGTGTGTATATATATATACACGGAACATTGTGAACACCACCTATTTACGTTCTCTTATTTAGCGATTCTTTCAACGTTGTGCTTCGACAGTTGTCGCTTGGCAACTCCATTCTGTGTCTGGTTACTTGATCCAAACTTCCAGGTCATAGCGAATTTCGTTCGTTATGAAGTACTCACTGGATCAGATTGTGGACAAGCTTCAGTTGTTGGTGCATCGCATGCGAGAACATGAGGACACAGTAGACAAAGTGACTCATGAGGTCGTAAAATTGGAAACTCAAATGATGAACAAAGATGTGGTATGTATTCACCGAAGATCTTTTTGTTTCTTTCCTGCTGAAACTTACTTCTTAGTAACTTATTTGTTCACGATTCGCCTTTGAACTGTCTTTGTTGGTTGTAATGCTAGTGATAATACTAATCGCCGCGTCAAATTATCCACTTCGTGATTGATCTTATCATTCCAGCTATGGTAGGTATAATCCATAAAGTGTTGTTGACCCTAATATGTTCTCTGGAATTTTTTGGGAATTGAGTGACGCAGAATGTTGAAATTTGGTATTTTGACGAGTTGGCCTATTGAGATGTTCGTCATACACACACAAACACAAAATATGGTTAAACTAAACTGGCTGATCTTAGTGATATGAAATGCTAGAAACTCTGCTCTGGAAAGATAGTTAAAATAATATCATGATGAAGAAGTACAAAGAGCTCTATGGTTGATGATCGAAACTTCTTTTAGGTTTATTTCCAACACTACGGCAAATGGTCTGAACCTTAGTTTTCTACTTTTCATCGAAGTTGAAAGACCTCAGTTCTTATATTCCTTTGAAAATCCTCATATGCGTGTGCTTTTGCCCCCGGTTGTTACGTGCTAGGTACTTCCAGTTGAATTAAACTCTGGACTCTGAGCAGACTAGTCAATGACTATAGTAATCCGGTGCACCTGTCACGTTCGGGTGAGAATATCTGCAGAACCAGCCTGGAAGATAGTTGCCCACTGCCGGGTTCCCAAAAATATTGAAATAATAGAATCATTCGGTCCTCTGGTAAAACAGTTGTCTACCTATCATCCTTCAAAAGTGGTTGTCTGGGGTATCCGGTTAAAAGAAATTTTTATCTCGGATCATAACGGCGTTAACACCTAAGACGAGCGATTGACGTTCAAATTTCTTTTCCTGACGTCCTGCCAGTAGTAAATGAGTTCACTGAGGTCAGCAAAATAAAATGCTCCTGGTCGATGGGTATCACATCACCCCATTTAACATTCCATGTCACGTGAATTGTTACCCAACCTTATCGATTTTGATGATATCAACCAATCATCTTTGTCGGAAATGAGAAGATTGAAGCAGTTGTTGCTCATATCGTTTTTCCATTTTTAAATTGACCGTCTTTTCCGGTTTTGACGCAGGTAGCGCCTTGCGCAAGTGTTTTTCTGTTCATTGCACATTCTTGCACTATTTTCTATCTCCAGATAGATCAGCTTGTATCCCTCAAAAGTTGGGTATAACCCTCGGTGATACAATCTTTTCCCGTGTAAAATTTTCAAAAGTTCAGGTCCATTTATAGTTTTCACAACCATCAACTTTGCGTTTATGTGCTCTGGTTTTGGTTACTAATCATCAGCATCAAGTAATAGTGTAAAAGCCAGCATAAGGCAATAGGTCACAAACTATGAGGAAGGGAGAATATTCCGAATACATGAGTGTCACCGACTATGTACCAACCAGAACCAGAACAATTTCATGCAAATTAGTTTTGGTACAAACTGACCTGAACTGAACTTGTCTAACTGCATGTGGCATCCGGAGCAAGGAATTTACGAAAATCTAAAGAAGCAGATGAGTTTGAAGACATCCATTGCTTTTGTTACTCACGTGAGATGAGGCCGTACCCGACGTCTGCCACTCTATTTGAAACATCTTTCATCTGACCCCATTGTCCACTCCGGTCCCCGGAATTCGGTTGTGGAGAAGCAGTCGTGAAAGACAGATGGTTTTCTTGTTAGTGCGAACATAGACCAAGGAGCTATCTGAGTCTGCAGATGTTGACCAGAATAGCCGACAATCTTCATCTAATCCCTGCCATCGGTGACCAGTGGTAATATAGTCGATCTGAGTTCGGTAGTGTGAAGGCGAAAAAGGGCCCCAAGTGAGCCGATATCACTTTTTCTGGTAAAGCTTGTTTCCTCTAAAAGTAGCCTGTGGTTAAATCATACTTTACTAGAACGATCGTGATTGTTATGTATAGGGATAGCGAACGGATCTATACTGTTCCCTTCCGTCTTCTATACATTAGCAAGTTGGGCGTTGAAACCGCCAGGAGTGATCACAACGTCCGTTGAACGAACTCATCCAAGTAACCGCGACAAGTCTCGGTAGAACTTATATTTATTCGCATCAGAGTTGCAGTCACTGTGCGCATGCACAAACAAAACACATTCACATTTTAGTTGATTGCTGTTGATACAAACAGAACCGTTCAACCGAACTGCATATACTAGGCAGTTGGCTGTGATCTGGCCTAACAGTGCATGCTGGTATGACAACTAGCATTGGAAGCCGGATCCCGTCCAAACGAAGAGAGGTACGAAAGACCAACGTTGTAAGTAATTTCAAGAGTTCTAACTAAGGCAGTTTGTTGCCCTATCTGGCATAAGATGCGAACAACGAAAACAGCTCTATATGCACTCCCCTTCCACGAATGCTAACGTCAGGTACATCTGTGAAGCCACGAATAATTTTGCCATCTTTCATGATCTCCTCAACAGCAGAATATGAGTTGGCAAGATTCCTCGCAGGTGATTCATCGGAGTTGTCTAATTTGGTGATACTTTGCGGTGGCCCACATCTTACAGGAACTCTACTCGGAGTCTTCAACTGAATTGTCTGATACAAAATGTAGTGAAGCGTTGACCTAACTCCGAAATTTCACTGAAGCACTCGTGAGGTGCTCCTTTAGACCTGTTTTTTGTTTACCCTGATGACTTTTCCATCGGTTCTAGTCCTTTCCTCCATGTACCCAATGAAGCCAGCGAAACCGAAAAGAGCAGCACCCCTTTTGTGTGAAAGCTTATGTGGTCGATAACTGCCTATTGAAGTGTGACGGCTTCTCTCATCATCAAAGAAAATGCTAGGTACTTCGTCATTTTTTACGGTCAACCACTTCTCTCCACTACTGATCTCTGAAGTGGCTTCCATGGCTGTGAAGATCTAGATGTCATCCAAACAATTCCGTTAACTCGGACTCTGATTTCTACGGACTGATCTGTTAGGCCTGATTGTACTCTCGGCATTAGGAAGGCTATCCTGCATACTATGCGTGAAAATGCAATTACGTTCTATTATGGGACTGGCATAAACCTACTCCCACGCCTTTGCCAGTGCTGTTCCTCGTCGTACCCCAAACAGCCTTGGGGCTCGTGCAGTCCTGTCTGTTGACAAACGGTAGATGGGTAATCTCAACAAAGTTACTTTGTCTGCTTTGGTTTCCCTCAGGATCACTAATATTATGAATATCACCCAGCAGGTTTTCAAAGCATATAACGTGATTGGACACTCCCTCATATGGATTGCGAGCCATCAATTATAAACGTTGCCGAATTTTGAACCTGTGTCGTTATTTCTGTCGTTCCGACGCATTGTGTGGAATTAGTCAGTTTAGTTTAGTCGTTTCAGACGAGTTCATGCATCCGGTACAGTACGTTTTCGAGTAAATACGAACACAGGATAGGATTAGCACAGCTTTGCGCGCTATGCCACTCTTAAGTCACAAAACAACTGTTAGCTGCACGTTATTCGTTGTTGTGATTTGCATAACCTGCGCGATCGCTTATCTTTAGGGCGAGGGTAAATCTCGATTTAATGACATGTTTCCCGTATTCAGTTACCTTGATCACTTGGCATAATCTTGATGAACCATCTGTAGCGCGGATTTGAGTACGTCAAATTGGGGTTTTTGCGGAATTTACCGACACATTTAATAGGCCGGATAGTTTAGTGGTTAGGATGCCTTTTACGCTTCTCGTTTTTCACTGCCTTGTTTGTTTCAGTGGAGATGAATAATGACTGATTTAAAATCATGAGAAATTCGCCTCATCCTATTTTATTTCCCTTTGTCTCTTGGTCTTTTCCTCTCAATATCCTGTTACGTATTGTTTGTCGTGCCAAGTGCCAAGAAATATCACTGAACATCACTGATTTCTCAAAGCGCTTAAACAACCATCCTAGAGGACAACTCATTTTGTGTCTAGCAGCTGAGAACAAGGAATTGGAACAGCTTCGTTCCGAAAACTCCACCCTTCTGGAATCACTGAGCGAACACCAAGCAGCTTTGGACATTATCATGACAAAATATCGCGGACAGGTTGGTATTTGTTGTTGCTCTATCTTTCCGGAGTTATTGGTGGGTATTAAATTATTCATGTGAAGGGTTTTTTTGTTGTTTTTCGTTTGTTCATCAAACCCTAAGATTTTGATTATAAAAATAATGGAATCTGCGGATAACCGACGACCTAGAGATAGAAACTGTGGTGAACTCTGCACGGTTTTTTCTTCTCTGTTTTCCTACTCCCCCCATTATTTCTGATGATGCTTCGTGATATTCGGAACAAGGAGCGTATCTCTTTATCGCGAGGTGAGTCACTGATTGTACCCATTTTCAAGGAAGACACACGGAACGACTGTAGCAATCATCATGGGAATATTTTAATTCCGATGGTTACTAAGGTGTTAGATTTGATAATGCTGCGTCGTTTGACACCGATGAGCAAGAGTGACATCCGCGAATAGCAGGCCGGATTTCGTCCAGGTCGAGGTTGCATCAATCAGATATTCACTCTTCGACAGTTACTGGAAACACGCCGCACATTGCCGCCCCACGATCGTAGTCCTTCTCGACTTGAAAGGTGCGTTCGACTCAGTGGATCGGACAGCACTATTCAGTGCTCTCCTCCGGAAGGATATGCCAGCAAAGTTCGTGAACCTGTTGCGAGCATTGTACTTGTATACCGAGGGCCGTGTGAGGGTATACGGTGAACTATGAAGTTCATTCGAAACGATTAGCGGCAAAGGTGTCCCATCTCTACATTCCTGTTCAGGTTCGTCATGGACAAGGTGATGGGAGTTGCTTTAGGAGGTCTTCAGGATGTAGGAGTCGAATTGGGAAATGGTGAGTTGTGCGATGTTATACATACATATCTATATCTCAATGGATTCGAAAATTTGTGTTGGTCGTAGCTCAGGTTTTCGGCTTTCATAGGGTTCTCGTCGCTTAGCTTGGCGTTTAGGTCTCAAACGTGGAGATGGCATCGTTAGTGCACTTGCGCTAACACCTCTATTTCAATAAATGCGATGTAGAACGATTGTCTCGATTAACGGAGCTCAGCGCTCGACGTTCCACCACGTTATTTCTCTTCCGGCGTTTTTACTGGCCTCGGGTTTCGTTTCAGAGACATCGGCCGCCAAGTGGTATCAAGGCTGAAGAAACAAAGCTTGTAACTTTGAGGTAATACCCTACGAATCGTGGCGTTGTATACTGTTCATTCGAGCATGCGGGATTTCATGGCGGCGCCACATTTGTCTCGAAAATAATTCTTGGTCTCGCTGTTCTTGATCTCATCACTTTTTTATGCTGCAACCACCTCTTGAGGCACTTAAGCTGTTATCCACCTCTAACTGTTCATCTCAGAGAAAATTCGGGCAAGCTCCTGCCAGTCTTGATAAGTTACATTGCATTTTGAAGTTACAAAGAGCATGTCGTTCCCTAATGCCTCAGTCGCCAAGATGTTCAACGTCAGTTGGATTACCTGTGAATTGGTGTTCCACAAGGTGATATCGCCCACATACGCAACGTCGAAAAGTCTGTTCGTAGGATTGCTCCACTCCACCATCCAATAGACCAAGTAAAACGTTTTGTAAAACATCGTCTATGGTGAACGCCGCTCATGAGTCCTTACTTGGAGATAATGGGACAACTCACAAATGACCAATGCATACCTATCAGATACCACATTTCCTAACAAGCAATTCTATAGGTAGATCTACCAAAGATATAGCGATGGTCTAACATCTGTTAGAGAGTGACATCCTAAGGTTAGGGTTTTCTCGGGAGTCTTTGGCTCAGAAGGTGAATCTTGAAGTAAACCACTATATATATATATATATACTTTCGAATTAGAAATACCTGTTCTCCTGATACCCAAAATAGATCTTTCCTCGGGAGCCAATGATTATTCCGAAAGGTCCGTCGAAATCTATAACCGAAATAGGTCCAAAGGCGATCCGGTACATGGAGGCCCAAAGAAGGTGACCTACTTTAGGTTGATCTATAAGGATGACCACTTTATGAGCAAAATGCGTCACAGACTCAAATCAACCTTAAACCAAACGTACCCAGCAACTCTGAAGATGAACCTGGACAACTGTGAAAATCACTGCTTGTATGTCGTTTATCAGTTCACATGTAGGTGGTGACACGCATCGGCGGGACGAACGGATTTCTTTCGCAGCTGATGTTTGAATACATTCCGTAGTGACTGATTAAGGCGATGATGATTTTTCTGATAACCAACAAAATCGGAGTCCAGGCTCATCAATAACGAGACTCAATGAAAAGCAAACAAAGTTGGCCTAGTATTGTTTTCCGTAACCGAAATTCGAAACAATTAGCATGCATTGAGGCGTTGTTTATCAGGTTATGTGATGCACTGCCAAGCGCGAAAAATACTGACATATAGTTGATCCAATTTTGTGACTGGAATTTTCCGAACTCCTGTGTTATCTAAAAATGGCCGTTCGTCAGATTATTTTTTACTATGTCCTGCTAATGTTCTATTGTTTTACGTATGCTATTGACACGAGTAATACTAATTGTTAACATCTTGCTATCTTTCTGTTTTCATATGTTAGACTGTTTAAAGCGACTCGAGCTTTTGCACCTCAATACCACCGCCAATCGTGACTCAACTCCTTAGTTAGACGAAACTGTTTACCTCTTTCAGTCCATCACCAGCAACAGTGGATGCAGTTTCTCAATCCTGGAGCAGAACTTCGCACTTGGATCAAAACATACGCTAAACCTTATTGCTCATCATCAAGCGGTTCAGTGTTTTGGTTGGCCTGGGGATCGTCATCCAGGAGGATATATCATCGGCATAATCCAAATCTGCAACACAATCCCCAGCAAGAAGCTTCACCATCATAAAATATTTTCAGGAAGATATCCTTAATTAAGAGGTTGAACAAGGTCGGTGAGATGCCTTGTCCTTGCCATACACCGTTAGCAAGAGTACTCACTCTACTCGAGATGTAGCTGTGGAATTCTCTGAGAGTGGAAGTATGTTTCTCGGGCACCCCATTTTTGATCACGAAATTCCATAGGGCAGCTAAATCAACAGAATCGAAGGCCGTCCTGATATTCAGATATGTCAGCTCTCTAGTAGCTGGCGTAGTGCGAAAATTTGATCCAAGTAACCGCGATCGAAACGAAAGCCATCTAGTTACTCACGGGAAGAGCTCTCACGGGTTGCAGAAGGCCTGCGAAATACATGGGCACTAGTAATTGCGATCTAGCAAAGGCGACGGTTACTACATTACTTTACGCGGCCCTTTCTAAGAAATGCAGAATTCCTTCGGGCACCAAGAGTCTTTTCCTCACTCTCCTGCTTTGCTCTCTAATAACTCCGTCCAGCCCATTTTTGAGAAGCTATGGAGAAGATTTTCAGGACATGCGGCTTGTTGACTCCTCAAATATCGAACGGCTACGCAGTTTCCCTTTTGCTAAGCGAATCATTAGAACCAGGCCAAGATGGGCGTAGGTAGGTCTTGAATACATATAACATTGATGGAGGTCATTTGAGCTGTATCGTTCCCAACGTCTGGATAAATTCAAGGTCGGCGAGCCTTCTAGTTCGCAGTGCGTTTCTCCAGCGCATTGTGACTTTAGACCGAATTATCTAGCGAAGCGGAATGGTTTATCAACACTTTCAGTGACCGAAGCAATTTTTTTCGATGACACGGTTGGAGCACCCGGCTTCTCGTCTTTGCACAGGCTAGGCTTCAGTCAGAGGTTCATGGATCAACGGAGACCATCGTATTCTGTGCTGGCCTAGATGACTTGGCGTCAGCTAAATAACTAGGAGCCCGCAGTGCTCAATTGTTGAACAAAGTGATAAATAAAAATGCAACTAACCTGAGCGGCAGATAGCACGGCTTGCCGGAAGGACGACCAATGAAGTTCAAATTTTTTTGTTGTATTGGGGTTAGGTATGACGCTAGCGTCATTTAGCAGTTAGACTGTGTTGATGGTTCAATTAATTCAACAGTGGATTCCGAAGAAAAATACCGTTTCGGGCTAACACCAAACCTCATGCAATCTGCTCCGCAGTCTAAGATGGTTGTTCCAGTAAGACCGAAAGTCCTGGATACTGTCGCACCAATGGTGGTTGGTGACGATTTGGTCGACTTGGCCGGAGTTTGCAGGCTCCACGTAGTGGCAATTTGTGTCGCAGAGTAATGGTCGGTAGTAGGCACATAGGTTGACTGAACTATCCTCATTTTCAAAGCGCCCGTTAGTGAGTCCATGCTAACCTCCCAAGTGGTGTTCATTGGCTAGCAAACGGCCCACGCAAGTGTTGAAGACCCCAACAGCAATCACGACATCTGTGTGGCGAACCACTCCAAGTCTTGCGAATTTTGAGGCAGCGATTTTGTAACCTCAGCGAAAATACAGTCAATTCAGGCGTAGATAGATACAGTGTGCAGATGTCGATTAATCTTACATGATCTAGTCTAACAATGCACGTTCAGCTCTTAAGCTATGAACAATAGCGTCGCCGGGTAAGCCAGTGTGTGTGGGACGAATGGCGACTAATCAGAATGGTTGTTCGTGTGATTGAATAAAGCTTGAGTGAAGTCGGGAATACGGGGACGAGGGGGGGGGGAGATTCCTGTATATTTTAATCCAGGGTTCTTCATCAGACAATATACTACTCGGTTTTCCAAGCCGAAGTAGAGAGGGTTAACTTAGAAGACCTCATCCTGATAAAACGGTCCAACATTAGGATGATTTGGGGGTCTGGTAACGTAGTATAGAAGACGGTGGCGGATTGCTCAGTTCATACGCCCTTCGGTTGTGGCTAGAGATCCAAGGTACACTTTCGCACTACAGATGTCAATGAGCACAGTGCTGTGTGCTTCTTACACTGTGCATGGTTTGTTTGGAATTAGATATTAGTCATCTACCCTAAACTAACTACCAAAGATCAGTCAACTGGTTAGAGAGCACCACGCATTTGCCTTCCTCCTTGCACTTTTGCGCGAATACCTCCACGAGAAGGCAGCGCGTAGAAATTCCTCAGCAGGCGCTATTTAAGTGCACAGTTATATAGGAACATCCAGAGAGGTGTTCAAGCCAACTGGCCGACTCAGAGCTTGGGAAACTCTGTCCCGGCCACATCAGAGTTTTTAAAATCAACAGACTATGTGCAAGGAAGTTTTTTCTTCAGGGTGTTCCGGAAGACATACAGGTCCCCGCTACTGACTGTAAACAAACGCGCCGTCGGTTGTACAGGTTGTTTCACTCACATTCGTTAACTTTTTATCGGTGTCTCGGATGGGATGAAACATCTTTTGGGTTTTCCATGAAGACGACATATTCTATCTCGGATGATGCACTTCGAGATCATATCTCTTGATCCCTACACAAACTTGCGTGGAGTTCATGACTAGTAACAAGTCGTGCTTCATCATCTTTGTTATCAGGCGGAATGAACTGAGTTGCATCAAAAAAGCTCAGTGACTCAGCAAAAATCGAAAGTGTCACGACATGACGGGTCCGACCATAGCTAACTAAAACAGCAGAATACAAAGTGTTCCTAATAAGAGATCAATGCTGGTCGGTGTTACCAGGTAGCGTTGATCTTAACTTTCTAGCTTGGCTGTTTTGGAAAAGTGATAATCGGGTCGGATCACACAGCTTATCTCAGTCTAGCTGGTGCTGATCACATGGACTACCTGGTGCAGACTGTTGCGTGGTCGAAGTCGAGGGAATTGCTACAGTACGACCGGCAATCTCGTACGCACCTCCGTTATTTGTGGCTTGTAATGATGTAGTCGATCTGGACTCATTGCTGATTCGAAGAGGGCGAACGTTAGGTGGTGTACAAGTGTTGTAACGCATGAAGCATTTAACGGTAAGAGGCGATCAGGACCCAACCACTTGTTCTCCGTTTCCGGATTGACAGGGATGGAGACCAACAGGACCTCAAAATCTGCTGCATTTGAGGGCAACCGGTTAAGACTCATGCCTTGTTAAACAGTAACAATCCCATTAGATTTATGTAAGACGTTATACGTATTTTGATCAACGATATGGTTGCTATTTTATAACCTGCAGTCTGTGGACACGTACACGGAAACAACGGTGTTCTTATCAGAACGGTAACCGCATAGTTTGCTTGATGACTTGCGTCTCCTTGCATACAATGGAGTGTTTACTGGAATCCATTCAAGGAGTCCGGCTCCATCCCTCAATGAGCGAATCACATCAACACCATAAAGACCGAGACCATTATCCCCAGGGTCCCTTGAAGTCATAGATATCCAGTGCGTGAGATAAACACACTAGCTGTCTTGTACGCTTCAGTGTCCTCACGTCAAATCTGAATGTGTTGGTAAGCATCGAGAACAACCAAGTGAAATGAATCTTGTGAGGTTTCAATGCCATCCGAAGGGAGACTTGAGACAAACAGCTCGTTTCCCGTCAGAGGCAACACCGCTACTAGTTCTTGCTGAATTTTTGAATAATACATCCCCAAGATAGTGCTGATTAAAAAGTGAAATTCTCACTCGGTATCCATGGTCTTATTATGTTCGGAAAGCTATTACCTTTTCTCAAAAACACAAATCTGCAGGTTCTCATTTACCGGCCGCTGGGAGTAATTTACCAGGTACGGCCAGGATTGGAATGTCCACCCCAGGTATCGATGTAACTCGCATCCAGCTGCCAACTTAAGTTATTAAGCTCGAAAATCCACACGTGACGTGCCTCCACCCCATGGGCGCACTAAAAAGTGTACTTATTGTTCTTTAGGCTGGTGCGACTAATACATAACTTCAGACCACTAAAAACATAATGGAAAACACAAGCTAAGCATACATCACCTTGGTTGACCCAATGGTTGAAAAACTCGATATAAAGTCAATAAAAACCAGGAAGGATAAACAGATCATTAATATACATATGGTTCACTCCTTCTATCCCTCGTAACATTTGTTTCCCAAGGAGAGTCGTTTGCTCAAAGCTCAGGCCCTACTCCGACGACGCCAAGTAGTAGGTTTTTAAACTATACCTTTACGTTTCTGTCTGTAGATGGTCCATGGGTCGTGATCATGGCTTTTTATGAACCTCGCAACGTAGAGTAATTTCCTCACAATTTATTGATTCAAGATCTGGATAAATCCGTTTGCAGAATACTTCGGTGATTGTGATCATTGTGTGTTTGTTAATCTAATTCATGACATAGATTCCTAAAATTTGCCCGCTGATGTCTCACGTTTTCTGCAGATGTCTAAACTTATGCGGACCAACCAGGTGGAGGATATGATTCGTAGCAATTGCAGTTCATTGTCGTCACTAAAGAATAATCCTGTTGACGCTTCTGGATCATCGCAAACAGCCGATGGGCCGTCATCAGCAGCCGGCAGTGTGGGTACGGCTCAACCAGTAGACGGCTTGAATCGAGTCGCTGGTCGCTCAGCAAATCCGGCCATTCTCAGCCTAATTGAAAGCGCAAGTTCATCGGATCCGAAATTGGTCAACGAAAAAATGGCAACCTTAGCTGCCCTTGCCCTGGATATTAGTGACCAGGGTGATGCATATGCGACCGAATTGGAGGGTGAATTGCATCGTTTGCGTTCAGAAAACGCGGGCTTGCGAGAAATGCTAGCTATTTCTTCGTCATTTTCCAACGAAGTTGGAGTCGCTCGTCCTGAGGAGGGGAAGTCTTCGTCTTCCACCGAAGCTTCAGCGGCCAATCGAACTGGTGCGCTGTCTGGTCCGCCACATCGATTGACAACCTCAGATCCCGACAACTGGCCGTTTGAAAATTCCGTAGATCGGTCCGGTGGTGTGTCTCATTTTTTAAATGCACTTAAATCACATCCATTTTTCCCGGAAGAATTTGTTTCCTCTCCAGAGGAAGATGACGACGAAGAGGATGCAATGACGGTGGGAGAAAATAGCGAAGAGCTAGAGGTAGACATCGGTCGTGATACACATATTCCAAAATACTCCAACGAATGATCGTTTGTCCATCAGTTTTGCTTTACGATATGACATCTTTCGTCGCCACGCGTTGTGTTCCAAAGCTGATCCCAGTATTTAGCTTGCTTCCAGGTCAAAGTTGTCGCAATTTGGAAGTTTTTTTCTGCGCAGCTTTAACGAGTAGTTTTCTTTCACCGGCTCTCAGTACACACAAACACAGCTATCGACATTCGTTTGTCACCTATTCCCGGTAACTTTCGTCAGCTTAATCCTGTCCAATGTACGTTGTGAGATGTACGAGTGAAAGACGCGCTATACCTAATTTGTCTCGCCGTTTGCATCACCCAGGGAAATAAGTAGGTGTACGTATGGTAACCAATCAGATCAAACTTCGTCATTAGTTGTTTGCTTTTCGCACTGCTTATGTTGTTGCGTCTCTCATTCGGTTTTATTGAACTAATCATTTACAAAATAGTATCATATGGTCATTTCTTTTTGGACAACATTTGAGTGGTCCCGCCATGGTTTGCGCGTGTTATTGATGTTCCTGTTGAGGCTTGTAACAGCTGCTGTCACTGCTCAACACGTTCATTTCTGCTTTCCCCTTCTTTAAACCTGATCATATATCAACTGAAATCTCAAAATCAGTTAAATTCTCTGAAACTAAGCCTTCAAACTAACCCACGTGATCGTTTTGTTTTTTAGTCGTCAAAATCGATTGTCTTATCTTGCGTTCTGTTTTCCTGAATGATACTATTTTCTCATGTGCCGCATGTTAAGTAGCCAGAGAGAGCAACTGGAAACTACCAATGTCACACTCATCATACTAACACGAATGGGTTGAATAAACTGACATTTCTCTATTTACGTACAGAAAGTCGAGTATGGGAGATCAAGTGTATGACTCAGCGGCGTTGCCTTGATTTAGATTTACGCCCTTGGATTCCATACAAGGTTGAGGGTACCGCGCAAATTGTCTTTGACGATTTACCAACATTTTCACTTGCGAATGGCCTTATGTCGCGCAGCCCATCTGTGCCCTAATACGATCGCAAGTTGTCGAATGCCTCACTGCGCATTCATCTGTTCTGGTTAGACAGCATCAGCTGATGACTGTTAGCTCGGTTTATTATGACGTCTGCAGTGATCTGTGTTGTCTGGTAATCGGCATTATCATAAAACCATTCACCTGGTTGGTCAGCATCGTTTATCAGTTTTCAATTTTAAGAAGTCACACTCGCTTTACGATAAAAACAGTCTGCTCACGCCGATTGTATTATTTGGCATTGATAGACTTTTCCTCCCGTCTATCGCTGTTCCAATTCAGCCTCCAATTTGTTCGGTTTAACGCGTAACGTTGTTGTCCATTAGCAATCACAGTCCGATCTTGTCATTTAGTTAAAGAATGCAGTTTCGTTCCAACTTTCGCCCTGGAAACCGATCACGTTTCGACATAAAAAAACAAGCATTAATTCGTATTCTTCGAGTGTTGACTTTCGGACCGCGGTTCCCCTTGGGCTCTACTAAGGTGAGAATAATATGCTGATACACGTAATCCGAATGACATGGACGAAGCAAGCTGCTGTTGAGGGAAACTTCAAAAGAAGTGCCTAGCTTGCCCGGTCTACAGTCACCAATTAGATTTATTTATCCAGAAGCGGATTAGTTTTTAACTCAGATATGAAATCTGTGCGAAACATGAGCAACATATTTGTTGGTATATAAAAGAGTGCGGTAATAAATACTTGAGGTTAGAGACAGTCATCATTGTATGCTCTCAGCGGAGGTGGTTTCCAAGGCCGCTTATTACCAGTTCGTAAACGAACAAGGTACGGGATGTCGGTACAAGATAGGACAAGGGAATTTTCAAAAATGAGAAAAGGCATTGGAAGTGCTGAGTGAAGGCAGTGGTCAGTTTTAGACGGGAACCAATTCAAATATTAATCACGGGCATCAAACTACCTTTGAAAAAATGCAATCTGCAAACTTGTCACGTTATTTCATTAGAATAAGACCAATAGGACCGAAAGTTCTATACCCCAAGACCGCAATGGAGCAATGCAACCAATGTTGGTTCATATAGTAGCCAACATGAAAAGTTGCTGGGGTACTCTCACTAATTTCGTTTCGCCGAAGACTGGGTGGGGCCTCCAGGAATATCGTAAGGCAATCAAAAAAAATTTTGCCAACTATTTTGCAGTTAATGAAGTTCATGGCAGTTGGTGGCCTATTACCACAAAGAGAAGAAGAATGAGAATAAAGTAGTCCATTGAAAAGAACCCAGGATGAACTGTGACCAGAGCGAGAATTTATTCTTATCAAAAAGTAGACAGCACAATTTTTTTGAAAAGTAGTCATCCATGATCAAGAAAGCCGAATGCACCATTTTAGTCCAGCGTAATAACTTGCTACACGAGATCTGTTACGATGATGCGAAGTGGTTGAATTACGGATGTGGTAAACGATCATTTCTGGACGCCAAAGGCTTGCAAGCAAAATGCATGGGGTCAGGGAAGGTTTCTTGATCATTTATAAGATTAACAAGCTTCTTGAAAACTTTGAACGGGCTGACGAGTGAGCAGCGGGTCGCACACCTGGTCACAGCCGATGTGGAACAAACAGATCGAATGGAAGAACTATACTTGTCATGTAGAAATAAAGTAGGGTCAAATGCCAGCAAAACTGCACAAGGTTATATTCGATTTAGACCTGGATGTGTTTGTGCGCCAACGGAGGATACTGGACTGAGATCAACAGTTCATCCACGCGCACACACGTCATCGTAGTCCATTTCGTTTTCGGATGCTTCCTTTGTGTTTGGATCACGTACATACGGACCAGCTGAAGCGAAATGAGAGAAACAAAGGTCTGAGCTGTGGTGGGTGTTCAACGGAAACACTAGCCAGTAAGCGCTTGAGGCATCACGTGGTGACAGGCTATTCGACCATCAAATTTGAATTGAAGCGTCAGCGCATAGAGCAGGGATAGAAACTTATCTGCGGTCGACGCTAAATCGCAGCCGTCCGGCTCGTTACCACGCCTGAACGGCTATCATGTGGGACTCTGCTCCGTTCCAAGTTTCAGCGTCAAGATTGTCATCTCTTCCTTCCCCTCTTATCGTAAGCTTTAGGGTCTATGGCGCAGGCACCCCCTACCACTACAGTTATGTAACATGAAAAGCACTTTGAACGAATCGGCGCGTGACCCCTTAAGCCAATCCTAACAAATGGGTGAGTCAACTGAAGGGATACCCGACTGGAATTGGTGGTAAATCGGCTGTGTGCACCGAGATGTATGAGCACAGGAACAACACTGAAGCCATTGAGAGATAAAAGTATTTGCTGTACGTTTTCCTCTCACTTTCACAATGGCCTGGTAGGCTGTCGAGTTATGTGAGCCTTGAAATCTTACGTTTGTGAGAAGCCTGTGGGGAATTTTACGCATGCCACCCGGATCGACCTGTGCTGACTACTCGCCTGTGCAAAAGTGCCGTACAGGAGGTATCATCTGCGTAAAATTGGCTGGCCTTCCGCGAACGGTAAATTAGCAAACTGGAGGCCAGATTGCTTCAGTCATTGTCCGAGCAGTTGGGCCCGTCGATCAGAAGACCATGGAGATGACTCAGTTTTGCGGTGAAATACAAAAAATACCCGGTCCGGTTTCCGCTGTTACTGTGACGAGCGGCGGCAACTTGAAGTTTGCTTTTGGTTCCAATATCGCCTTCCCCCATAAAAACCATTGTGCAAGGCTATCAGTTCTTCGGTGAATCCAACCAACTTCCATTTACACAATGTCAAAGACTTCAACATCAAATCAGCTGGCAAAGAGAACGTCATTGACAAGGCGACAGAAGGGTTGGTTTTTTTTTGGTGCGCAATCCACGGCTCCAGAATAATCGGCAGTGCTTTTATCTAAGGAAATCAACTGAGCGTACTTTTTGTAGCTTTTACAACGGACATTGGGTCCCTATTTGGACGGCCAATCGGTGGCGAACGAGTAGCCCAACAGTTATCAGATGAACCATGTGCGACGTTGGAAAATCGATGATGTGCAGAAGTAGTCTGGATAAGGTGACATGTGGTGTGAGCTCTACACAGACATGCCTTTTTTGTTACTTTCGCACTGATCTTTATGAAAGAAGCCAATACAGCGGCCTTACTTTACACTTGTGAGACATTCCGACGGAGGCTCGTTTCAAGGAAATGAATATGTTGGTGCAGCTAAAACCGGATGAAGCAGAGCACGGATACGCGTGGGAAACTTTATCAGACCAAAATATCGTGGATTGAATAAAACGAGGAATGGAACTTATCGACACTATCGGCGATTATGCGTAATACTTAAAGTAAATAGTCGGATGTTTAATGAGGTCTAAAATCACTTGTCAGTTTAACACTCGGGTACTAGTACCGGACGATTGGTTATGTGGACTGAGAGCAATTGATAGGGGGATATATTCTTACTATTTTTGGTACACATTATGTCGTACATCATAGACACTGCCATTCATTTTCCACTAATTATTCAGGGCCAGTCAATAATGTGTCAGGAAGAATGAAATGCGAGGTAAGTAGATTCCTTCATCTAACAGGATCCTCCGTAATCATGATGTAGACATGTGAATTCTTCACAGGCATGCATTCAGCACGTTAAAAATGCGATTGCTTCCATAACCTAATGCACCAAGCATTGTGTGCTTAAGACGCCGTCGATACTGATCACATAAGTCCAGATTTTATCGCAACACTTTCCGTCCAGTGTTACTTAAAAGAATTCCTTTAGATGGTGTTCCGAAGTCGAATAAACTAAGGTAGTTGGGAAAAGTATTAGGCCTATCGGCGAATTGGCCTTTTCGATTTACGTATTCCCGTTTGAAAGACTAGTGGAGTCAGCCATGTCATCTGTCAAACTAGTGTTGTTCGTATGAGTCAACTTTTGAAGTCGGATCCTTAAAGTCCTCCAGCTGAACGATTAGAATCACCAAGCAACTTAGTGTGACGAAAGGTTATGGACTGGTTCGCTTTGTTCGATTTAGGGTTCACCAGACCCCTCAACGCGAGGATTGAAGAACTTAGGCAATATGACTAAATGCCACAGTAAGTCACGTTTCTGCTTGTGCATAGTTTCTTGAACTCATTATACTAGAATTTTCTTTCACCACGTTTCGGTGTGAAGCAAAGCACCCGAAACTATGCCACATTAATGCCAGGTTAATTACTGCTGAACTGGCATAAACCGAAATTTCTGTGGCAGTTCTGCCTGCGAATTTTCTCGTCCTTATGCATTTCGACTCATTAATTTCCGATTGTCTGCTCGCAGTCATTTCTTTCTTTTCTAGAGGTGGCTGTGAAATAGAAACAAGAAACCCAGTCTATCCGTAGGCAACAAATGTTTGCATGTACTGAACTGCAACTTGTTTTTGAGACGTTTTCGCCGGTATCTTCGTCATGATTGAGCACAACGACCGAAGTATCCAATGGAACTTCGAAGATATCGGACGTCTGTAAAAACAAACTTGACCAAGCGTCACTTTTAAAAGCACAAATTTATTTTCACTGAGTCCACTGATTAAGCAACAGTTACTGCTTCATTTCAGTGTAAGCATGGCCTTGCCAAAGGTGTCAATGAAAAGCAGTCCAATAAACTTTCATGCCACCCTGCACAGTGACCACGGTATCAAACATTGCGAGTGCACACATTTGTACTCTTAAAATAAACGATCAATGCAAAGTAATTGTGGTATATTTGTTCCTGAAACAGGCGTAGCTGGATTAAACAACAGAGTATAGTAACAATCCCGTACGTTTTTCTTCTTGGGTAATGGATTTATCAGTCTATTTTAAAATGCAAAGGATTTCATTGTCGCCTTACTATCATCTCTGGTCTGTCCTGCAATGGCGGGTAGCCTAAATTTGCCTATTGATACAAACGACGTGTAATAGTCTTGATTAGCAAAGTACCGAGAATGAATCCTTTCAGCCCTCTTGTGGACCCTGTACAGCAGAAGTGGAATCGGTGCGCTCTTTGCCTTTGGCATTTATTCATTGCGGTCAATGGTGTCTTCGTTGCGTATTTAACCGGAATATGCGCACAAACACGCAAGTTATGCTTTGTTTGGGTTGGTACACCATTATCATTCCTATCGTCTCTACTACAGCAGGTTTGTTTATTTCATTCGCATTATTACCACTCTTTAGCTGGTGGGGCAAAAGATTAATGCCACAGCACTTGCGCTAAAAGTCTCTTTGTGGAGGAAAATCAAGAATGTCGCAAGCCAGCTCTTTCCTACGGACCAGATCAAACTCATCTGGAAACTAATGTGTCCACAAAAAATGTGACTACTGATGCCGATGCGAATAACGTCGGCACATGCATTAGAAGAAGTTAATGGTTTAGCATATGTCTTGCGCTGCGTGGCGTGCAAGCACCGGTAAATATGCATCAAACTGTCCATGTGGCAGGTTCGCTGATGGCAGAAATGGAATAGCACGTACTAAGGAGGATTCCACTTAGTCAAGCAATACCGAGTTCACGGATTTTTTGTTTCACCATTCTAAACGTGACATTGAACATCTCTGAAAACACTACTTCACGTATTTTCGCAAATTGTTGTGGTTCCTGCCTATCACAGTTTTCGATCACATTACCAATAAGTCAATGAGAGAGGCTGAGAAAAACAAAAACGGACAGTCGAGCCGGGGATTGGCATTCTGTAGCGAGATCCTAAACTGCACTGAGTGTTGACAACCCGGAAGCCGGCGACCATGCAAAAACACAACACGATAGATATTTTGCGCATTTCAAGGGAATCTTCTCCCGCGAGGATCAAAGGCAGTTGGTATTTCTGCGCAAAACTGCCAGATATTATGATCATCCTACTGTCTTGGTTCGGTGTATTTTACTACTGTTGTGCGTAGTTGCTAAAGGGATTTCCTAGGATGACAAAGTTCCGAGACATTCATTTTTGACTAGAAATGAACAATTGGTGTAGAAGATACACCTAAAATAATCCATGTATTTTGTATATGAATCTTATTATTGCTAATCTTTGCCGAGTACCTATAGTCACTGAAAATGCCAGTCAAACTTCGCAATTCAAGACAGCTTTCTTGTCGTAACGAAATGGTTATCTATGTGGTGAGTCTATAGTACATCCAAGACCAAAATCACGAGTATCACTGACAACACAAAATAACCCGTCTCCAGGTTATTTTGCCTCGTGTTATGCTTGCTAGATGTTGATGGCATCGTCAAATGATTTGCAAAAGATTTCAATCGCGTCATCTGACTGACTTCAAATCTCAAAACCATCCAGATTATCCTCGATAATTTTGCGGTTTAAATTGACGCTAGGCTACTAGTTAACTGCTACGTTCCTGTCGATACAGAAGTCTTCTAACAGAACCGTTTTATCAGAACCAAAGGTACTTTGGATTTTACCAAAGAAACGAGGCGCCAGTCGATATTTTAGTCGAATTTTTTCCAATGTGAAGACAACGTGGTTGGGAATATTTGTGATAAGCCGACGTTTCGGCAGTTGTGGGTAACCTTTTTCAATCAGGTTTACAAACGAATCTGTTGAAAAAGGTTGCTCAGCTGAATCGGAACGTCGGCTTGTTGCAAAATTCCCCGACTATGCTGTTTCCTTATTTTAAAGATTTCAAGCATTTTTTTCGGTGATAGTCAACATAACCTAGAGTTACTGTTATTGTTATTATTCACTCAGTTCTACTTTAATTTACAATTTATATTTCCATAGTTAATTAAACCCAAAAGCTGATAGTGCTATTTTCACTCCGGTCTTCTCTTCGGTAATAGTTTACATCGGTATGATAAATGACTGAGCATATAAATTTCCAAGCTGTCACTTTTAGCATCAATTAATCTTGACCTCCAGGAATAAACGATCTTGAATGTTTACCGAGATAGTACTTGAAAATACGATCATTTCGTGTGAGTGGACTAAATATCGTTGCGACCACTTCTGACTGATAACAGAATTGGGACTTGGCAAATGTCTTCCAAGTCCCATTTACACAACATGGTTCCCAGATGGGCCGCGTGAATTATTTGTGGCCACGGAATAACGCTTCATTTCTACAATTTGGCCTCGACAGTGCAGATTTTGCAGGTTTAATCGAGAATAAAACAGCTGGTTGAAACTTTGTTGTTCATCATCCTTTTGTCCGAGTTTGATGATCGAGAGTTATTGGCTTTCGATGCCATCAACTAACTGATATTACGTACACCAACAGTTAGAAGCAGTTTACATCCACGCTTAGCATCGATGTTGGACATGTAGTATTTTGCACGAAACATTAAAGAGCCACGTATCGGTAGACAAGCAAGTCGGTTGCTGTTACCTATTGAGAGGGCAAAACGGGACTAATTATAACGAGCTTACAAAAAACGTTTCCCGCACTCATTGATTTTCCCAGTATATCCACTTATGTGTGAAACACGGCAGCCATTCTTTGGCATTATGTCAATAGTCGTGCGAAATGACTAAATCGATCCCTTCTGGGCTTTTGTACAAACTTAGAAATCATTTCGACCAGAACGCACACCACCTCATTGCCGTTTGGGAGTCATTCCCATTAATGCCACTATTCATCCGACCTTAGGTCAGCGTATTGGATGCAATCCCTAAAGTTATCATACTGCGGCTGACATCTGCCGATCGCATAATCGCAAGATTGGTGAAAGCGCTTCAGATTAGCTAGGCAAATTAAGTCACTTCTAGGGTCCACTTGAAAAAAGAACCCGAGATATTGAGGGGAAGAACTAATCCAAGTGACTTTCTATTGTGAAACCTGGATAAGGCAGATTTCCAGTAGGGAGAATTTTTGGCTGATGAATAAGTTAGCTTATGAGGCATCACACAGATCATGGCCTTTCTATTCACTCTGAAGTCTTTTTGAATCCCACCCGTAAACAATTCGATACACACGAGAATAACAGAGAACGCGATCAACGGAAACCTGCTCGACGGTTACAGCAGAAGAATAATGAACTGGATTGGTCTCCTCAGATAACAAGCAACTGCACGTTGGTTATTTCAACTTGATTTCGTGAGTATCGCACAAGTGAACGATATCTGTTGGTGCTAATGATAAGTGGTTAGAAGTAAGTTGCAAAATCATGTCGCATTTTATTAGCTAAGACTAAAAAGAAAGTAGTTATTGCTTCGTATGCAACGTATTTGCCCAAGGAAGGTTTAGTCAACCATTTTGATTTTAAGGTTATTCAGAGTCAGATAAAACATGGTTCTAATGATGAACTAATGATAGTCGAACGATGGCAAACGAGCCTGTATTCTCGACCAGATGATATCCAAAACTACCGAATTCCCGCGGTAAAACTACAGTAACTCTTAGTTTGTTTCATTTGTGCGGCAGCCCAGAGGGATGAAATACTTTGCTTCGGTTCAGACATTGCGCACGATTATTGACATGAAATCAAAGAATGGTTTTGTATTTCACATGTAAATGGATAAGGTGTCCGGAACGTTTCTTGCGGGGAGTATGTTTAGGTACCACAAATACCGTGGAGTAAACTGTGTAGTTATCACATGAAATGTGGTGAATATACGTCAAAAGACAACAACATTTTACGCTTTTGATTCATTCATTTCCTACAGCAAGTCAATTCTTGTTAGAAAACATTTTTAACAAACTTTTTCAGCTAGACCAGGGTGAACACTGGAAATCCTGGCGGGGGCACGCCCAGTGCATAGCAAAGACTATCACTCACGAACGATACAAATGGATTTTCATTTACAATCATTTGCTCTTATCAGTTAACTGTTGAGGCTAAAACGTGATGCAGCCGCCAGAAAAATAAATCAGTGTCCTGTCCGAGAATTTGTATGGCCATGTCATGGTCTTATCGGCAAATTCGTTGTATTTAGGCGCTTCACATCGTGAATTCGACTCCCCCATCCGTCCATTACTTCTTTACCGGCTTGCCTTTCAAAGGCCAGAGATTCTTTCAATTTCAGTATAATTAGTGACAAGACTGAGGAACAATATTATTGTTATTATTATTACTGTGACTAGAGTAGGGCCTGGTGGTGTCCATTACCAGAATGCCAACAGATCAGCACAGAACCCAGAACGGTGAATGGTTTGTTGTTTCTCCATTTCTGGAAGTGATCAAATGTTGCGAATATGAAGAGAAAGGGGAGCACGGAGTTGTACGAAATAGTGAGTAAGATGCAACGTTTTACCTAATGCAAACACTAAACTAGAGAGACAATTTACAAACAAGGATGAACAGATCGCAAAGCAGCTTTAAACGTTGTTTCTATGTGATTTCATGTCCCAATAGTTGCACAGAAAGCTAAAAATGGTTAGAATATGTATATCCTATCTAACGTGGTCACCGAGCATAAAGAAGTCCTAATTTCTTTTAAGGTCTATATTTTGCATTCGAAATTCTGCCTTTTCCTAACTCCTTTGCGGTTTGTGGATATAATCTACCACAAGACTTAGGTAAACTCAGGAAAGTGCTCAACAACGTTTCAGCAAGCTCCTTTTTACAAAAATCTCTTTATGAGACCGTTAAAAGTTCATATGATTTTATTTCCTCGTACAACTTTACTCAACTAACTTCCCTTCAGTGCATCCAGTTTGATGTCCCTGCACACGTCCGCCATATTTACTAGAATTTTAAAAGGAAAATCTTTGAGTTGACTGATGATGTGGTCATCGAAAGAGAGAGGCTTAAGATAGTGTTTACAAGTCATTTCCTAACAGACGGTATGCTGCGGACTATTAGTTTTCTTTATCCCTTGGCTTCCGTTTCCCCAGAAGAGAAGCAGTTTAACTGTCTATTGTTCCGCATATCCTACTCACCAAACCGTTTCATGGAAAGCCCGTAACGAGACATCTATCTACCTTAAATTCTGTCGTCTAACGAGGGTGTCACAAAGATAGAGAGCATAAAGAAACTCTCTGCCAAGGATCCGACCTAACAAAATAATCGCTGTCGGCGAACAGTTATTCATATGATTTACTGGGCAACAAGGAACACCGTATATGGGCTCAAAAGCAATTACATTTCGAAGGAAGAAGCGCTTCGTTTACTACTTCATCATTCAAATGGTAATACCGAAATCGATAAAGGTGCCGACAATGGTATTCTTAATAAGTCCACCTACACAACGTAGATGAAAACAGTATTAAATTATTTGTCTAAACTTACGAAATTTCCAAATAAGAAGGACAAATTCGTTCACACAGAGAAATGCACATACGGGTAATGACAGCTGCTGAAACAGCAAG
>LUCM01009379.1:4295-16470 GCA_008360955.1 Fasciolopsis buskii
CAACTTCTGAGTGGTAACAACAATCGATTCCTATGGCAAGGCGTTCGACTGTTGTGTTGGAAGAAAAAGAACAATACGAAAACTCCTGCGAATGTCGACAGCATCAATCGTGCTTTCATCCATCCTTCTGCTTACACCCAGTCATATATGGACAAGGATGTGATACGACAGTTACAAGTTTTTCTAGAGAAGACGTGCACGACCTTCTGCACACCAATAAAATTACCACAGGCGTTGGTCCTGACATTCTGTCTTCGGCTATTTTAAGACATGGTGCTGTGGCTCTGACCGATGCTTTCCCTGATTAACTCATTATTAATCTCGTCTTCTATCCCTGACCATTGAAATCCCGTCACTAATAATACCATCCCTAAATCTAACAATTCCACTGCCTTGACAAACCGTTTTCGCCCCATCGCTTTAACCTCTTCTGGTCTTAAACTGACGCAGGGTGCTTGAGTTCTTCTGTGCATCGTCTTGACGACCCTTTTCAGTTTGTCCATAAATCTACTAGGTTCACTATGGACGTTGTCACCTCCCTCATTCACCACATCTGTCGGTCAATAAATGAATCCATGAAATCTATGCGTTTCGCCTTCCCGGACATTTTACCCAGTCTCACGGTTTTTATTACTTCACAAACTGGAAACATTTGATCGTCCAGACTCATTATTAGCATGGCTGTCCGTCTGCTTTACTAACCGAATCCAGCGCACATGGATGGATGGCAAAGTTTCGAAACCCTTGATTAACAACTTAGAAGTGCTAATGAGTGCTGTTCTTTCATTGTTTCTTTTCTCTATTTACATCAGCGACTTATATACTTGCTCCCCTTGTCATCTGTTCAAGTACGCTGATGATACTGCTCTCTCTCAAGCCGTTTCGGACAAAGATAATTTTCAAAGTTTTTCCAACAACCCATCTTCTGTTTTTGATTCCTCTGCACGAGCTGGCTTGAATCTCAACAGATCCAAATGGTTCAAATGTTTGTTCTCTATCTCTTGGTCGGCCCGCCCATCCGAAAAGTCTTCCACCCACTGGAAAACACTTACCAGGGTTGATTTTGTGAAATATAGAGGAGTTACTGTCGACAAAAATGTGAAGTGGACTACTTACATTTCTACCTGTGTAAAGAATCTTTGACGGCTGTCATTTCAACTCAGGAATCTCAGATGACACTAGATCAAGCAGAGCACCATCTCCCGATTTGTATACCACTATGCATTTCCAATCCTCCTCTACTGTTCTCCCGTCATTTTTCTAGGTTTGCTTAGGAAGACGTTCAAACTCTTCGCCGGGGACCATAATATATCAGCCGGGTGTCCTTCGTAGCAATAACTGAATTGTCCCTTAATCAACACTTATCAGCATGTGAGAAATTTGCTCGTAAAGTTCTTTCAGATCCCACGCCTCCTCCGCACCACAATTTTTCGGTATCGCTCTCATATTTCAACACGATTGGCTTTTCGTTGCATACCCTTCAGAATCAATATCTATGGGAAACCCACTATCCCATATTTAGTTCGAATTCTGACAATCCGCGACCGAGTTTCAGCCGAAATCCTGAGTAGCCTGTCTCAATGCGTCATGAATATTTTTGGATAGGTTATTTTACACTCTCTACCCGGCGATGAATGTGTTATTTATTTTATTTATTATTTTATGTTTCATCTATTTCAATTTTATCCCTCACATTTTTGAATGAAATACGACATTATTTAGCGTACGCAAAAGTGTGCACAATGCAATATAATACGAAACCTCTCCTTCTTTCACGCGGGTACGAAACCATGTGATGCAGATTCCGAGTGAATGGAAGCCGTTAGTTGGAACCCTGCCTCCTTGTATCAACGAAGATAGTACCCAAAACTGATCGCAATACCAAATCAATAAGCCAGCCCCCATTCTGATAACCGCCTGTGTCTGTAACACCTCCATCAATTTATGTTCCACCAATTTCCTGTTGTAAATGACAAGCATTTATGACCCCTGCATCTCAGAATATAAAACAACCTCCAAAGTCGCGATTTGCCGTTTACCGTTATATATCAAGTTCCATGGTGGCCCCATACGCAAGCACATGTAATTGCGCAAGTCTGCAGATGTGCCCCCAGAGATCAGCCTCCCCATCATCACCGTAAACCTGGACTCCAGATCATGTCTTACCGTTGAACACGGAAGTTGTGATGGCTTTGTAGAATGGCAGTTTTTGCCACCAGAAAAGAAGTGGTCTGAATTTAATAGTGATAACATCAATCTATATTTCTTGATTTGCAATAAGCATGCTCAAGGCAAGATGAAATTGTCACGAGGTTGATGCAGAGGATACGCGAAAGGCAAAAATGAAAAGGGATAAGTGGATGAGTGAAACCTTGAGTTATTCGGGAAGCATACTGGAAAGTGGAGTCAGATGGTGCAAAATAATGCGGAAAGCACACGCATGGGAATGGGAAATCAATACTAGAAAACTAATTTTGCAAGACTATGCTGAGCCTCCTGGGACTGTTTGCGAGCAGCGGATCCCGAGTCATTCTGTGTATAAGTGCATTTAGTGTGCTCATTGCTGGCGCAGAACATAGACGGAGCTCAGCGGAGGATGCCGAGATATGGCCAGAGTCTCCAAACGTCAGGACTGCTACGTAATGGGCGGAAACGTCGAGCTGAGAGGACTACAATCAGTGGTAATGCGGCAGTTGGATGGAATTGGTGACAACCAGGCTGAACGTCAGGCAAAGTGGATGAGACACGTACTTGGCAACAACAAACGGCCAAAAAAATGAAGGCGGAGGAGGACTATCAAGACGGCTTCAACGTATCTGGAGGGTAATTTATGAAGCTCTGGATATGGAACTTCCAAGAATAGTGGTTTTATTTACGTGTTCATGGTGGTAAGCTGTGCTGGGAGGTGTGTCAGATAAGGGGAATTCTGTGTAAGAACATTCCTTATATACACCAGCCAAAAATGTCCTCTAGACTGTCACTTTGGCTGTCGCAGCTTTTGATCTTAGTGATCAGTATGGGTGGGGAATGGAAGGTGTGCAAGCCGTTCCGGATACAGCAATAATCGTGTTTTTGCCCAATCGCAAAAAAGCGAGCTGAGATATCCAAGGCGATAATCCGCTTAGTTTTGGTTGACCGGGTAAGAACTCAGGCGCCCATTCTGGGTAGCAGGTTCCTAACGGGAAATATAGGATAGCAGATTTGGAATTATCATTATGAAGTCGGAACCTTTAACAGCGCGTCTACTCTGGGTGCGAGATCTGAAACGCGAGAGAAGTAGTCTGGATTGGGTGTCAGCTTGGGGCTATGGTGATTACTGGATCACGATGACACACCTGCGACATAGTGCATCTATTCCTTAAAATGCGGTAACTGGAACTGAACTTTGGTAGCAGTTTTATGGGTAGTTGAAGGTTCGGGGCCAACAAGAACAAACTACTCAGCCTTGCCAAGCCAGTACAGAGGATAAAACGACACGAGGAGCGAGAGGCACACAGGCTGAAGGTGTTTAAAATCACGAAATGTGACAAGAGCATGGATCCGTCAAGAAGTAAGTTGACATCTTCGTCGGCCCACATTGAGAGAATCTCAAGAATAAGTTGCTAAAGTCTCTGGTGAAGAGGGCATATTACAATAAGAGAGGTCAAAAAGTGCATTAGCGGGGACGTGCAATAAAGTGACGGAGTGAGAGGTGAAGCCGAATACCAGATGATGACCTAAGCAAAGACTCGGTCACGAACTAGAATTCTAACCCATGTCCGTAGGCCTCATCCAGTCCAATGTTAGCCCCTGTCGAGTTAATTAAGAGCGGGGTATCCAGCAACTTTGTCAGCTGGGCTTTGAACGGGACTAAATTTGGGCAGGACCGCAGGGGACCAGGGCGCTTGTTTCACAGTTTAGAAAAGCAACTTTGAATAATTTTGCCGTAATCGATAGTGGAATTAGGGATATTTTTAATGAGTAGTATTTACTGCGAAATGGATACGGGGACTACCAGCGTGTAAGACGCTTGTAGTAGAGATTAAGGATTAAAGAGAAATACATGGTTTAGTTGGACTTGACGAAGCCATAACGGTTTAAATCCAAGCAGCTCGCATCTGGCCCCGTAGTTTAGGCTAGATGAGGGACCTAGGAGATTTCTAGTGAACTCCCGCTGCACATTCCCGACTGAGATTTCATCAACTTTACGCATGCGCCTGAAGATAATCGGGCAGTACTCGAGGTGGAGCCAAGCATGGGACTTGAAGTTGATAATCCTGCAATTTTGAATACCGGTTGCGCTTAATATCGTTGTAGCGGTTGTTTTAGCTACGGAGGTTCGGTGGTGGGATTTTTCATAGAAGTTTAAAGAGCGGGAAAATTATAAACCTAAGTTCTTTAGCTGTGTGTGATTCAGAAATGAACAAGCCATTTATGGAGAGGGAGCCCGAGGGAGCATGACATCTTAAGGCTATTAGAAAACTCTTGTCAGCAGAGAAATTCATAAGCCACATGGAACATCAGTTTTCAGGAGACATTAGGCCTCCATTGATAAGGGAAAGCCTGGAGTTAAATGAACCAGCTTCAGAGGAGTGGACTATTTTAATGTCGTCGGCAAACGAGAATGGTGTGCAATGATGAATAACTAAAGATATCATTATCGTATAGCAGGAATAGAAGGGGACCATGGACGGTACTCTGCATAATCTCACTGGTAAGTATACAGGGCTGAGAAAAGCAACTGCTAACATTGACCACATGAAAGCAATCGGAAAGGCAGGTCAAATGCTTTTGACATTTCTAAAAATATCATGAGCATCGACCGGTGGGATTCAGCAATCTGGGCAACTTTTCACGAGAATTCGAACTGATAAGTGAGGCAAGCTGCGTTGGGAAGAGTTTATAAGGTTGTCAGTAGCAAGGACGTCAGCCAACTTTAATTCAACAGACTTTTTCACCAGTCTGTATAGAACAGAAGTCCGGTAATAAGATGAAAGTTTCAGGGTTATGCATAAAACAAATGAAAGAAACGGAAAAAATTATCAGAATCATCTACACAGACAGCAGTCGTTTCCGCACGAACAACCATAGCAGCCAATGAGAGTGCAGATGATGTGGCTTTTGGTGGGTCGCCTATTTACACCTACAGAGGCTAGTTTGAACAACTCACGAGCAGACCAAAACTACTCACAGCATTCGCTGAAAACCGAAAACCAACATGCAACATTTACTCCTGTAGCAACTCGCTTTCCACTGCAGAAAATCAACGTTTCAAGGCGGACAGCTAGTCACTATCTCTGTTTCTGTGTGCTGCCCACTCAATGGAGCACCGAGGCGTACCGTGTTGTGTGGCTACGGGACTTGAAGACTCGAACTAAAGCAGGGCTAACGTTTCACTGTCCATCGGAACGTATACACAGGGCGGCCTGTTGTTACCGTAGTTGCCACAATGTAATGCAACTCGTCTGCTCTTCCTATTTCGTCGCAATTTTCACGTTAGGTTGTTAGATATTGTTGCTCCTAAATATGTATATTTACGTTAGTGAAACATCTATGTCACGTTTGTTCATGTACCCTCACACGTCATCCCAAAGTTGCATAGACGGGGGCAGCATCGAACGTTGCATGCGTCCAACTAATCTGGAAATCCGCCGGTGCCCACAAGCACCTTTCCTTCCACCCTTTGCCACGCTCGCTTTCATGAAAACCGTTAGCATCATGTCACCTCCGGTATTTGAAAAACCGGGCACTTGATTTTCAACTTCGTTCCACTTGTGAAACCCTCACATTTTCCGTAAAATGTGCTACTGGATTGGCATCTTTTTTCCGCTGCCTGTTTTGCCTTTATCCCAGGCTTTCTACCATTCTGACAGCTTGGGAGCAAGTCATGTACACAGATTGTGCTAGCTGGGTTATTTCCTTTGCTTACCGTTAAACTCTGGGGCCATTCGTGTGTCACTGTTACTCGGCTCCTCGCGATTGCGATACTGGCAACCTTTACACTTGAGCGGTACAGGTAAAAGACAGTCGGAAGCGGTAGAAAGTTGAGTATATTTTGACAGGATCATGCTATCGGGACATGCGTGAGCAACGCAGAAGTGGCGACCGCGCTTGACGGTCAAAGTTTGGGTGAACAAGCTATCCCGAGGAACAAATCCATGGTCCGCCACATGCTAGGTGAAAGACCAGGGAGATATCTAGTGAAATCCCACTGCACATTCCCAACTGAGGTTTCATCAACTTTACGCATGCGCCTGAAGATAAGCAGGCAGTACTCGAGGTGGAGCCAAGCACGGGACTTGAAGTTGATAATCCTGCAATTTTGAATGCCGGTTGTGCTTAATATCGTTGCAGTGGTCGTTTTAGCTACGGAGGTTTGGTGGTGGGATTTTTCATGGAAGTTGAAAGAGCGGGAAAATTGTAAACCCAAGTTCTTTAGCTGTGTGTGATTCAGAAATAAACAAGTCATTTATGGAGAGGGAGCCCGAAGGAGCATGATATCTATAAGTTGTTAGAAAACTTTTGTCAGCAGAGAACCTCATAAGCCACTTGGAACATCAGTTTTCAGGAGACATTAGGCCTCCATTGATAAGAGAAGGCGTGGAGTTAAATGAACCAGCTTCAGAGGAGTGGACTATTTTAATGTCGTCGGCAAACAAGAATGGTGTGCCATGATGAATGACTTAGAATATATCATTATTATATAGCAGGAATAAAAGGGGACCATGGACGCTACTCTGCATAACTCCACTGGTAATAACACAGGGCTGAGAAAAGCAACCGCTAATATTGACTACCCGAAAGCTATCGGAAAGGTAGGTCAAAAGCTTTTGACATGTCTAAAAATATTATGAGCATCGACCGATGAGATTCAGCACTCTGCGTAACTGGTTTCGAGGCAAAATCGGCCCGTCAGGAAGCCTTGTTGGGAAGAGTTCAAAAGATTACGAGTAGTAAGGAAGTTGAACAACCGTTCTTTAACAGCTTTTCCCATAATCTTGGATAGAACCGGCGTGTGGTTAATAGGGTGAAAGTTTCTGGGGTCATGCATAGAACCGTTTTTGAGGTATGGAACAATAATGGAGGTCCTGTATCATGACAGAAAATTGGCGCGAGCAATGGAGGGCGAGAACGGACTTAGAAGGAGCAGCAGAAGATCTGCACCAGCGGTACAAAATTGAACTGGATGGATCCTATCAGGCCCCGGCCTGGCTGAGCACATTTCATCATTGTCATGATGCCAGCAATTTCGAGTGAAATGGAAAACAATCTAACCGAAGGTGGCATGGGTTTCGAGCAGCGACGATTATCGAAGGTTTTCCAACAATCTATCTTTTGTTCATGATTTCTCTGCACCATCTGGTCTGAATCTCAGCACATCCAAATGTTTCGTATGTCTGTTCCCTCTCTGTGTCTCGGTCAGCCTACCCATCGAAACGTCCTCCATCAACTAAAAAACACTTATCAAGGTTAATTCTATAAAGTATATAAGAGTTAATATTGATAAAAACCTGAAGTGGACTTCCCACATATCTGCCGGTGGAAACAATCTCTAGGGTTTGATATTCCAAATTATTAAGCTTTGACGCTACAATGTAAAACGAAGCACCATCTCCCGATTTGTAAACCAGTGTTTTTCCAGTCATTCTTTATTGTTTTCCTGTTTGTTTTCCAGGTTTACTTAGAAAAGGCTTTAAGATTCTTTGCCGGGGGCTATCAATTATCAGCCGTACCTCTTTCATACCACTAACTGTTTTGCTCGTCAATCTGTGCGACCAACATTTATAAGCGTGTGAGAAATTTGCTCACACTGTACTGTCAGATTCCACGCATCTTGTGTACGACGATCTTTGAAAGTGCCGCTCTCGTATGCCGACACCGCTAGAATTAATATCTACAGGAACTCCACTGTTCCATGGCTAGCGTGCATCTTGACAAATCGTGGTCGTGTTTCAGGTGAAATCTTGGGCAACTTATCATAATGTGTTCTGATTATTCCCCGGTGAGTTTTCCCACTTTTACAAGATGATGAGTGTAAATGTCTCCCTTTTTATCCTGCCCCATTTTTTGACTAAAATGCCCCTTTTCGTACGCAAATATCCCTAAAATAAGATACAGTTTTCAAGAAAAAGGTTTGAGGCAGGTCACTGATACATGTGCAGGGTACCCAGCACTGAGCCTTACTGTACATCCACAGTGACTAGCACTGGTTTTGAGGAACCGCTTCCTACCTCCACCGTGAAGATTTCACCGGTCTAAAAGCTGAGCAGAATGCCGAGCATGGGAAAGAAATACCCATAGCAATAAAGCTTATGTAATATGGAGTTCGCAAAACCCCACCGGAGGCCTTGGCGAGGTAGAAAAATACTGCATATTAGACCTGGTCGTTATCATATGCATTTGTCAGACTGTCCCTAGCGGGAGGTGCTTGACTTACTGGCATGGAAATCATGCTAGGAGGCGTCTGGTGTACTGCTAGAATTCCGGCTTTGGAGCAAAGGATCCTTCTAGTTACGCTCAAGCACTAAGCCTGGAAAACCGAATGGAATAACTAAAGGACGATGCCGGCTCACTTTCTTAAAAGTGAATATAATGGCCGCATTCCCTCAGCATTTTTGGAAGACTCCATTGTTGGCGCATAATCAAACGAGGGAAGTACAAGAGGCAACTATGAAAGCCGTCTCCTCTCTTATGATACCTGGATGCATTAAGTCTGGGCCCCTGTGACGATATTGGTTTAGACTTTGGAGGCCTCGAGAAACTGCACTCATAAGAACAACACGTTGACTCGGTGCGTTTTCTACCGGTGTATGGCGAAGTTATCGATGGACAATGTTTTCATCTTGCCCAATAATTTGATCCTGCCATGCGGATGCCTCTCGGAAATCGAAAAGTATGCACACTTTATATACTATAACAGGCTGGATTTGAAAACGCTGCGAATATGTGAGCTAAACGTTTCCGCTAAACCAATGGGTATGTGCAAGAATTAGCGATTAGGTAACGGGCCTTCTATGCATTGCATGTTTTGGAGGTAAACTGCGTTGCTGAACCGGACTCGATTGACGATGGCCTGCTGCACATTTATTCTATACTGCCTTATTTCTGACCGCCATAAGTTGCAGATAGATAGGCAACTGTCCGCGTCTAGGGAAAGGCGTGTCAGGTGGTACCTATCAAACAGGCGAGGTCTCTCGTCCAGTAGACACCGAATTTGTCGTTTGTCTATTTTACTTCTTTTATTACTGAAATGGCAATGCACATCATTTCTCAGGAACGGGTCCGCGGCCAACAGAGGGCTGCCAAGTAGGGAAGTTGGCCGGCGGTGGGAGGATTGGAACTCGCGACATTCACGTTCAAAAGCCATGACCTAATCCGCCTGGCCACCGCCGGCTGGATGTCTCCTCTCATTGCTTCAGGCTGAGGTTCTGGGGCGTATTGATTGTCTGCTCTTGGGCCGAGCTCTTTGAGCTTCTCAGAGATGGCATATTCTGGATGCCCGTATTCCAGGTCACCAGCTCGGACTAGGGAAGGTCGCTCACGGAGTTAAAGTTGTTCTTTAACGACCTGCCTACTATTGAATTAGTGGCCATCTGACAATGTGGTCAAATCTTTGGATCTAGTGATCACGCTTTCCGGGTGGTGACAGATGCTTTATTTGGTGGTGCACGCCGATAATGGGGGAAAGGGTGTTGTTTCGTTTAAAATCTGGTCGAACCTTTTACATGTTGCGTCAAGCAGTTCTAGAGGATATTCAAAAGAGATCCTTTCGATGAAATGTCAGTTGCACCGGCTCCTGACCAGTCAGTGGTCGGTAAGTTGAAGTCGGTTTCAATTAAAAGATGGGTGAAATGGAAAAGCCTATTTAAGGAGCTCCGCTGTATTGTGAGTTCACTGATGTGCGAAGAGTTGCAGGCTGGGGAACAATGCAGTACACACAGTAAGGGCATTTCTAATCTTGACAGGGCAGTGACCAAGCTTAGGTGATCGACAGCGGTTAATGAAGGCACTACAAACGACGTGTAAAAAAGAAAGAAAGTAATCAGGATAAATGGTTGTGTTTCTGGAACTTCCCCTGCCAGAATCCAGTCTGGTTGTACTGTGCATTTCCGAGTCAAGAATGTCCGAGATCTGTTAAGGCTATGATGTAGGAATTAATGTTGAAAGCTGCCTGCGGGGAGTTTCGTTGGAAGGCCCATTGAGTTGGTGTATAAGCCCTTGGGGGCATGCTTAGGAGTTGGCGTAATTTGCCCTCCATCACAGGGGTGGGAGGATCAGTAAGTTACTTGGATGGTCTGGTGGCATTGGTGGCAGTGGGGGTCGTGGGAAGGGGAGTGATCTTGAGTGGAGTTGAGGGTGGGGCGAGTGGAGAGGGCTTCCCTCCAGCCTGGCGAGCAGAGGTTTGGGAGGACGATCCACCTCTTCTGACTTCCGAGGAAGGGACAGAGCTTTTGGCGGCTTCTCTATGCCTGGCTCGTTTGCCTCCTTGGGACTTCTATTGTCGGAAGCGTTTTTAGCCAAGGCTTGCCTTCCACGGGGTTCCCGGTCGGCGGTGCCACGTTTTGTTTTGGGACCTGTGTTCCTAGTCAAGCGCAATGTACCCGTAGCTAGCTTTTCCATTTTGGTAGTTTTTTTCGCTGAGTCTACTGCTGGGCTGCTGATGGCGATCGGGCAGGCAATGGCCAGTTTCTCTGTAACTGTATGGTGAGAAGTTAAGTCTTCAAGGTGAATTATTATGATGGTGGGGAAGGCATTTAATCTGGATTCTCTGTTCTTAAGTGGCACCTGCCTATAATTCGTTTTGGGCAGCCGAAGGTGGAGTGGTCTGTCCGCCTAACCGCCCACTCCGCCTAACTCCTTTATTTTTCTGGTTAGCTTTTTGCTAGAAGAAATAACTTGCCTCACGGAAGCTGAATTGTTCATCTGTAATGTAGGCCCCATTCGCAAGGTTCTAGCGTTTACCCGTTGGCTATGAGCACTGACTATTAATGGGAAAGGAGGTTGATGTGTTTAAATGCCAGTACTTATACGTCTTGAGTATGAGCCGAGCGAGTAAATTTGCCCCGGGGACTTACACATTTGGCACGTCTCTGTGTGTCGCCTAAAATCTTTTGAACGTGGGCTATTAGCTGCTTCGGCATTCCATCGACCTGTACGGCTGCTCTTGTTCCTGGTAAGGGCTGGACGAATTCATCTTTAAGTTATCGTATAGTCTCCGGAAGCTCCGAGAGTTCCATTTCTTGTTTTTCTATTTCCGAAATGACGTCTAAAGTAAACACTAAGTTCCATCAGAGTGTGTGAGTGGGGTGTGCAAAACGGAAGATTTTCCTCATTCTCTCATTGGAAAGAAATCAATATTGGAAGTCATAGCTACGCGGGATTGGTCCTTGGCGTATAGGAGGAACAAACGTGGACTAAGGTTTTGGCGGTCTGGAAGTGGAGTGTGAACAGATTTCCTAAGCTGAGGAAGGGGCAAAAATCTATACAAGACTCACCGATAGTGAAGAGTAACCCACATTTCGGGTGACTTGATTCAAAAATAAGGGCCTAGTTTAAGGAAATATTTATATTTTCTTTTGTGTAATCATTCGTGAGTTTTATAGGTGTCAGTCTTGTATTGTTTGAGAACTGCCATTTTGTTTTTTTTTGAACACAGATGCGTATTCATCGCGGAAATGCATTTGTTCGCCACGGTCTGTACTAGCTATACTAGTCTGTCTGTGACGGCCGACGGAAGGGGTGTGAGTTCTCTGCCGGGGATATTTCTCAGGATTTTGTCTATGATGTACCTGTCACGCTTTTCTCCTTTTCAACAGTAAAGACTTACCTATTTTTTGCACCAAATAATTATTGCAGTAATTTTGTGACTAATATTTGTCAATTTCAAATTTCAGTTACGGATAAATGCAGAACACGGACAGTTGCGATTGAGCGTCCCAAATTTTGTTGCCATTAACAGCTTAGTCGAACTCCCACATATGTGTCATGCTCAGCAATTGAATTTCGGTTTCGGGTAGCTGAGAGAAAGTGAAAGTACCAAATAGCTTTCAGCTAATGTCCTCAGACTGAAAAGGCAATAAAAATAGTCGGCATCTTATATTATGCCACAAAAGTGCCTAAGAACTATTTACACGAAATTACATCTTTCTCCTCTCTCTCCCCTTATATATATATATATATATATATATATATATGA
>LUCM01009380.1:0-58642 GCA_008360955.1 Fasciolopsis buskii
GACATAAATTAGGCATCGGAATTAAATGTGGCGATGGTCGTCAGGTGGATTACGCGTCTATCATCAAAATGCTTATAGGTTCGAATGCCAGATCCGTCGGTCATTTTGATAGTGGACACCATCTTGCTGTCGCCCGGCTCTTTGCCGCATCTGACCTAACATGACCTTATTTGGTTCTATGGCATTCCAGGTTTCGAAATCACGATTGTCGTCCCCACTCCGCGTGTTGGGCCCTAGTGGCTATGGGACACGCCTCCTCCACTATACTCATGCGTAAAGCATGTATGTATCTGTTTGTGTATGACATATGGATCTTTTGACCGTCCGATGGCGTTTACCTTCGTGTTCGCCAGAATGCGTATCTTCACTGGACATAGCCGTCACTCAGCGGTCAGACAGGTCGATGCTGCTGAACACAACAGTCCCCGAAACACATTGCCCCATTGAATTGAATCCGTAGTCGTGACTTTGAAACTTGGTGTCATTAGGACTCTATGTATGGCCCCACTAGTTTCCAGTTGGTCACGAATTGGCTGAAAATGAATTGATGTCTACTAATAAAAGTAACCTCTAGATAGACAACGCCTTTTCCAACTTATTGCTTCCATTAAATTCATTCTTAGTTTCCCAAGAAATTCATCTCAATATAAATTGTTTTCTACCATCATTTGTCCTCCCTCGTGCCCGAATATCAGTGAACCCTCCTCGAATTTTCTCGTTGACATTTGACTCTGGCATATTGTATTTGTCCATTCGTCCGCTTCACACTTCACATACCTTGCAGAGTACAAGCACGCAAGTGCACACACTCGGCGTGGATGTGTACATCGCATCCCTAATTCCCCGACTCGATTGTGTTAATTTTAGCCTGCCAGAACTGTTTTTTGCTATACGCGAACAGCCGATTAGACATGGGTTGTGATTGCTTTTCCTCTACAGTCGGAGAACAAGGATTGGGAGGGTGTGTATGGCGCGTGAGTGCCACACGATTTGGACACGGGCCAAAACATGCTGGACAAATTGCGGGTCGCGGGACAACATTTTAGATCGGGCACGAGTAAGGTTAGCATAGCGTCTAAGGAGTGCAAGCATTCATACGAAAACAACAGCACAACGGGTTGTAAATCACGTCCATTCTCGCGTCCCTGTCGGTAGTTTCATTTCGGCATGACTAAGCTGTTGCGGCATTGTCAGATGTGTCAGATGCGTGTTTGGCTGATTTGCGGTTGTATCGTGGTATTTGAAGCCTACGTTTTACACTTACTTCGAAACAACTCAACCGTGTCGATCTCCTCGCACATGGTCACCAACGTATGAATGAAGCAACATAGCACTCAAGGTTAGGGCTTTATCATGTGATTTATATCGATGGAATTTTTTTTGTTAGTTCAATCAATCGGTTAGTCAGCCTATCGATCGGTTGATTCATCATGTGATTTCGCTTCATTTATTCTTTTCCATTTTATCTTCCCTCTCCTCGTTCCAGTCTGAAGGATTTTCTATCAGTTAAGCCCAATGACGACCACGTGGATCTGATGGTGGCTTATGACGCTGGTCCAGATCAGCCTGCTGATGCAGATTACATCCGGGGTCCACCGGTTCGTCTACTCCTGCCTCAACCAACTTCATCAACCTCGGTTCGAAACCTATGATTGGTCACAGTTCCGTGATTGAGAAAACACAAGTTGGCGAACAAGCCTGTTTTCAGTGATTCGTACTCATACTATTACACCACAATATTTAGGGCGAATTGTTTTCAACTAACCTTAGGATATCTTTCCCAGCTCGTTTGTTCTTTCGCTGTTTGTGCTACTGCGCCCGACCCTGCCCCTTCCCCTACCAACTCGTGTACACACACACACACACACACACACACACACACAAGCTCTTTCATCCAACCATGTCGAACTGAACAATTGTTGTTTAATCATATTTGCTTCTTACTCAGGCGTAAAGCGTTACAGATCCCAACCACTGATGTTTATTCAATCGAGTGTTCATTTGTTCCCTCGACTCATCGCACGGATAGATCTCTTTTCTCAGATTACCCGTTCGAATGCGCCTGCCTACACTCTTAGCACATTGAGATTTCCACCCTTCGCAGCAGCGAAAAACGACCAAAGTTGTAAAATACCATAAAACATTGAATGATTGTGTGAGTGAAACGAAGCCGCAATGGAGTGGTTCATTGATTAATTGGAAAATTTACCGAAGCAAACGCACAGTCATCCGATGCCCACGTCCATGCTCCATCACTCGAGAGATACCAGGTTGTCTCATTTAACGACGATCGCAATATTCGATTGCATTACTTCTGTCCGGAACTCCTGTGTGTTGTTCATAATCGAAGATCCCAATTTACTCATTGTTTTATTATCGTCCTTCATGTTGCATTCTCTCAGTATCCTTTTCCATTCATTTTAGGGCCCAAGTGACTGTCGCTCCCCGTTGGACACGTACTCGAACTCGCACGCAACAACAACAACAACAATTTTTACTGGACACATTTGTTTTCCACGAGATCTGTCATATGTGCAATCTCTGGGGCGTTTTCGAAAGGGAAAACTTTTGGGGGCGATAAGAGGCCTGTTTAAATTCGGTTCGCTGTACTTCCTTGTTGCCTCTGCAACTGCATCATCGATCATATACTCATCAATACATGTATATATGGAGAAAACTGTAAGTAGTATCCCGATTAGTGAACAAAATTTCCATGGAAGCAAATGACCAGTTTTACGGTTATTGCAGCTCGTCAAGTGCCCACAATCGGTACTCTCCTGACCAAAATAATCAATAAAGTGCTTTCATGCACACATACCGATTCGGGTTGTACAATGACATATTGTACAGAACTGAATGTAGATAGTGTGGCATTGGAGTGATCACAAATGTACAATGAGTGAAAATACGAGAGAAAAGGTAAGTGCCTAAAGTTTACAACATGCTAGTTCTTCTATTCCCCATCTTCACATCACCGGCCATCCATTGAGATCCATGAGTCTTCTACGGGCTTGGTATTACCCGGTTGCCCAAATCGAAGTAGAGGATGTGCTTCTTATACAGCTTGTAGTTGCCTTACAATCAGGGTTTGGCCAGCACACCTAGACTGATTATTAATAATCAGTCAACCCGGACGTACACCTTCATCCTAGTACTTTAGTAGGAGCACCCTCATCATGGGAAGGCAGTGCATAAGATTTCTTTAGCAGAAGTTGTTTGTATCACCAGTCATTTGGAAGCATTTCGAGAGGCGTTCAGGACTAGTAGTGAACTCGCAATCTAGAACACCCAACCCCGGCCATGCTGAGGAATTTGGAGGCTGTACAAGGATGTTTGAACCGACGAATACCCAGCGCATATATCTGATAAGCAGTAATAACAGCCAGACCGGTCTTGTGTTTCCCACAAATTGTGTTTACTCATCCTGACACTACCTCCATTTGGTGTTAATTCCAGTGGCATTCTGCCCTCGTTCTCAAGGTTGGATCAGTTCAACTGCTAAAGAAATACCAGCGAATCCAGAGTTCTAGTTTTTTGCAAGCTCTTCGTCGAAGAACGTCCACGTGCACTCCTGACAATGCAAATTATATATATGTACATATATTATATATATATATATATATATATATATATATATATATATATATATATATATACGTAATGTTTGTCAATCTCCACATGCCGATTGAACGAGTTATTCGGGTGGAGGGCTTCGGTAATCAGTCGCTTCCCCTTTCTGTTTGCCCGGCTGATTACCTTTGCGTTGTTGATGTTGCTCTCATGGCCTGTTTGTGCAGAGTGGTTCCATATCTGCGAGTGTGGGTCAGCGCGTCGTAGGGCTAAGCTATGTTCGTTCAAGATTGTGCGCAGTTGTTTGCTTGTCTCACCGGCATATTGTTTGTCACATCCGAGGCACGGAATGGCATAAGCTACCCCTGATTGGTCGAGCTGGTCGAAGCCGATGAAGTGGTAATACACCACTGTACCCCAGTTATTTCGGGATTATGTAAGAACATGCTTCTGTTTCACAAAACCTCTCAAGCGTGCACATCTTACAGATAGCCTAACCTACAAGTAAGTAGGCACAAATATGACGTCTTAAGATGGATCAGTTTTCCGGCGTATGGAAACAAGGTTTCAAAAGGTTGACTGAGTGACTTTTCTGAATGGTTTGGACATTGTTCCGAAATGATCTGAAAAATTGCATGATTTGGTATGTGGCGCACCCGACCTTGCATACGCATGTTCGAACGGTGAAGCTGTGTTTTGCCAAGCTCGCCTGACACTTTTGAGGTTTCCATGGTGTAAGACGTACAGTCTGTTGACTTTGGTCGCATTAGCAGGCCAAACGTTGTAAGTGTGTGAACCATACTACTTTTCAGTCGGGGATAACCAACATCGCATTTTAGATTATACAGGCTGAAGGACTTCATTTGAGCCTTTGTTATTCGGTTGTTGGTCTCATCTCTAGTCTGTCCGTCAGAAGTCATGCAGTTTCCAAAACAGCAAACTTCCTGACCACTCAATATCAATGTTCATGGTGGATAGCAAGATTGATTCCTGCCAGCTTTGTAGTAGCTTTTTGCACTCGGACGATGAAGGCCACATACTATACAGCATTGGGAACTACTACAGGCTGTACAGACCGTACTATAGCAAAATAGGGCATTGTCAAATCAGTATGATTCTCTTTGCATTGTCTGAATCTAAATGTCTACCATCAGACACGAGCTCAACACTGGTCGTTCGATTTCCTCGTGTCTCGTCAATCGCAAAGTGCACATCGTGGTGGGCGTTTGTTTCGGCTTTTGATAAAAAAATAACCAGCGAAAACCCCTGCCTGACTAATGGCATTAGTAATGAGTAATGCAATTGGGACGGAGTTCGGAAAAAACTTTGAAGTAGGAAACTATAGGATGAAATTAATCTATTTAGTTTAAATTTGAAGTCTTGTGGTTCCAAGCCGAACCAAATTTCAAGGTCTTGGGTGCCACTCTTCCACCGCGGTAGCTATGAGGCATGTCTTTTCCACTACAGTCAAGCTGAAACTTGCCACAAAGGACACTACAATTGGTTTAGTTTACATACGACACACCAGCCAACGTCGATCGATTGACCATCTAAGTTTAGACCAGGTTTGTGCGGATTTCACATGTAACCGTTAGTCGATTCCCTTTGACGTCATGTGTGCCACATGGGATCCAAACCAGTTGTGGCACATCTTTCTGAAATTCAGACTGTAATATCCTAATTTCACCTCGCAATATGTCATCTCCGTATTATCTTGAGATTATAGAGAACCGGATGGTAAGTGTTTCGATTCAAAATCCAAACCCAGTTGGATAAACCATTCGTGTCGTATGCATCTCTGGACGTCCGCGAGTCTGAGCTTGAACGATTTGGTCAGGGATATAATGCTTTTCCCGTTTGAGAGTTTCGAGATCAATGTCCTGATTGTGGATTATTTTATTGTTTTGAACCAATCATTCGTCACTTTCTGTATATACGAGGGCATGTTCAGTTTTTGAGTTTCGGGGATCCTGCTGCTCGTTAAAGTTTGCTCCGTGAGTAGCCTGTGAAAAATATCGGGTGTAAGATACGAGGCGATATTCGCAATATTACTACCGTTTTCAGGTCCGTACCTCCAGTTTAGTCCAATGTTCGACAACACACTTTATCAAATTTACCGTGGATAACTTGGCCGTAAAAAAAGTTGTTTAATTTAATCTAGTGCCTGACGTTCACATGCTTTGCTTTATTGACGATGGTCTTTTGTGGCCTTTGTGACAAAATTTCCGTGTGATCAAAAACTCTTCTATTTTACGAATACCATCTATAATCTTCCTTTGCTCACTTATTCACAACCATCCGAAGGTGTAAACGCTATTCTGTCCACGACGTGATGATGCACCTCATAGTTCTTTGAGTACCATTTATCTCAGTTGCTTATTTATCTTTCGCTTCCTTTATTGATGAACTAACAATGTACATTTTTCAGGAAGAATACATTGGACAAACCAGATGACACGGATAACAGAATACAGAAGGAAAGAAACGTGCAGACCTTTGAATAAGGCGGCCTTATCAAAACTTGAACACGATTCAGCCATCGCTGTGCATGCCATGGCAGAGGGATACAACATAGATTATGAAAACACAAAAGTACTCCAATGAGGATTCAGAACCAGCACTACACTTTAATTTGCCGAGGCTCTAGCAATAGGCACCCATCCCAAATGCATTAATCGGAACGATGGAGCAGAGATTTCGGAGATATGGACAGTTCTAACACCTAATATCTAACAAACATTCCAAAGGTCACCATGCTAGTTGACCCCACTACCACGGTGGCGCATGACGTGAAGGATAATTATTCTCTAACCCGACCCACAGCTCAAGGTACACAAATTCACGAACACAGACAACTAAACATCAGTTGGCATGTGAACGTCCCCTCAGTCATTTGATTGTAAAACTTGTCTCGAGAAAAACTACCCACGGCAGTCGAACCGTTGGCGCATTAAATCTAACAACAACGTTGTGATATTGCATGTCAGCAGAGGCGTAAAAATCAATTCCACTGGGGATTCAGGGTTTGTTATGCCTTCGATCCGAATTGATCAAAAGACCCAATACATGAAAAATTGGTCAGAGGCTCCCAACAGTTAGCAAATAACCGTCTTCGATCTGTTGTCTTGCAAATCAGGTTCGAAGGTGTGTATTTGGAGTTGGTTGTGTGTCACGCAGCATAGTTCTTTGTTTTGACCCCCGTAGCTGGCCACATTCTGCCAATGCTCACCCAGCTTCTGCCTCAATGCGCTCACTGGAAAGGATTGGAAACGGGTGTTTGGCGGACAGCCAATGACTCGAAGAAGTTTAGAAAAGTTGATTTGCTGTTCAGCCGCAATTGAGTTCTGTATTTCACAAGGTTGGCGTATTAATGATACCCATAATTACCGGTTAAGGCTGCCAACGGATGTGGCCCGTAAAATGAGTCATCGGTGTCACTGCTGTCTGATGTACTGTGATTGGTCCACTTGTCTTCTTTTTCACAACATGGAGAAACCATAAAAGCAACAGGCGAACAAAGAAGAAGCAAAATGTCGCGCATTGTAAAATCTCTTATTTATATTCGTTTGTCTTCGGTGTATTGCTTTTGTTTTATCGCTGCAGACACCTTGGCACGACGTTTACATTATATATATATATATATATATATATATATCAACAAATCACAGTTATGTTTGTCCTACGAGTTCTTTGCTGGAGAGATTCCACGCATTCTTCCCGCAGTACGAAAATCAACTCTCGTGTCATGCGTCAATTCGGAATGTGCAAGCATGTTTGGACGGAAAAGTATCGTGTATGCATACCGGACGAGCAAAAACAACAGCAAAATCGGTGATGGGCTTCTCGGGAAGTTTTGTTTACTCATTTGGTAACTACTTAGATTTTTAAATTTATACATATGTAGTCGTTTTATTACAACCTGTGTTATTGGTAGTCCATAGCAAGCGAAATTCATTACGGGCTAGTGGTAAAAGCATCTGCATTGGCCTGATCTCCTTCATACCCATTTCGACGGCCACTGGTGAGACATTTCAGGGGGAGCGCAGTGTAAACGTTTGGGGCCTCAGTGATCTGAACGTGCGTCAGTCCAACCAAAGGAAACACGCACAAGCGAAAGTCAACAGCTGCGTTCAGTGCACGACACTATACCTTGAACGCAGTTGCGCTGCGGTCACATGCCAGGAAACAATCAGTACGTTAATACACGATGTATAGGTGTAGATGAATGGTTAAAACAAGGTCACAAGTTGTACTGTCCCGTGGAATAAGTGAGTGGATTGGGAAAAACTATCCGTCACGTCATATTTTGCAGTTAGCAATAAAATGTCCATTGTGACTATGGCTATCATTTAGATGTACTGTCCCGGTTGAGATGAGTGACACCTCAGACTCAATCTTTTTGGGCGCGGGAAGGAAGTGATCAGAAAATTTTGATCATGCTTCACTTTTGTGTAAATTTGCAATATGGTAAGGTGTTAACCCATCAGGATATCAATTTTCATCCGGTGGAGTTACTCATTGTCACTAGGATTGCTTAACAAAGGGAGAGTGGGTACTTGTCCTTTGCACACGATATCTTCAGCGTTAGCAGTATTCCACAAACCATAGGTCTCCGTCAAATCGGCGAAAATGTGCCAGTGAGAAAAAGTGAATGAATTTAAAAAAAACACGGATTTTGTTTTAAGGGCAGTTTTGACGTGAAATTCGAAAAGAAGCCAAATATTTATGCTTGATTGGCAATACTGAAATTGGTTAGTCTCGCGAATCCTTCCTGATTAGGTCTTACAAATCGCAAAGTTGGTTTCTGTCCACCAATCAAGTCGCGTTTTTTTCTCACCCTATCAATAGTGTGACAAATTCAACTTTTCGATCATCATAAATACTGCGACGGAATTTATCTTGAATAATGTCAGCTTGTTACTGCATGGAATAAGAATTTTGAAAACCAAACGGGACCGCAACGTTCATTAGATCACTAATGCGGGACGATGATACTTTTATTCGTCTACACTCATGGTTTAACGACAAAATGTTCCTGTTGTGACCTGGTGTTTTGTAACGCAAAGAAGGGAGGATGTATATTTGATCTGATTCGGCCGTAACTACTCAAGCGATTCTCTCTCGTGGCCGATAGATTTACTTCCCGCTAACTCTAGTGAAAAAACAAGCCCAACAAACGAAAAATGTTCGTTCATTAATTGAAACCGAGTCGTTTATATTGATCCTCAATGATCAACATAGTGATCGATCAATTCGGTGGCCAATTCGGCCCATTCTTCTTAGCTGACCTCGACAAGCGATTCTTTGCTCAGTCGCTACAGTTGTCCCGACTTTTCACTAGGATAGTGGGTGTGTCGATTCATCTTCCCGTATCTTTACAAGTTGCGAGAAACCAGACCTTGACTAACCTTCCAACGGATGAGTGTAAGGGTAGTCCAGCGTGGTGTTTTTTAAGAGGGTGGGAAAATCGCACCGGATTATTTTTCTTCACTGTAGAGTATACCCGATGCGATGGTCTGAAGGGGTCTTAGACATTTCGGAGAAATATTTTGGGTCTTACTAAACATATCAAAGGATTTCAACCATATCCGGCATGACGGATTGCTGTTGAAAATAAGTGTATTCGATTTTCGATTTGGCGAACTTGAAATCCTCTCAGTCATCAAACCGTCTCCATCCTAGTCGACCGAGCCCAATAACAACCGTTTCTCCGCAGATACGGTTGCTCTCCAGGGTCCCACCCTTACTCCCATTTTATTTCTAATCCTCATCAACGACCTCTTATCTGGAATTTGCAGTACCACACACACTCTTGTTTCTGATGCCATTCTGCACCATTCGTTTTCTCATCCCAACCCCTCCCTTGCCACCTCCAATATCGATCTAGCTCGCTATGCCGTCGTTCCATCTCTCAATTATGAATGCAACACGGATCTCTGACTGAAGCTCCACAAACAATGTACTTTTTAATGCTTCCTTTGGGTCTCCTCGAGATACGCAGTCGACCTCCGGTGGTGGTCAAACGGATAGGGGGTTTGGATGTGAACGTCGCCGTTTCGAATACTCCCGCAGCCGGTCAACCTCACCACTTGGCAGCCCTCTGTTGGCGGAGACTCCCTTCCTGAAAAATGATGCACACTGTTATTTCGTTAATAAATGAATTAAGAAAATAACATGAAAATCCCACTCACCTTTCACCCCTCGGATTCATTGGATCCCTCGTTAGTCTTGCCTTTATTCTGTTTTTCATGGGTCTCTTCATTTGCTGCCCACAAAACTGGCTTTCTATTCTGTGCCAAACGTTTTTTCGTTCGCCCTCTCACTTCTTTTAACTACACAAAACTGAGATTCTTCTACCATTTGAGTGATCCACTAGTATATGTGCGCGTGCGTGTGGGATGGGGTTCCATAGTATACCGCATTTCTTCTCCATCGAGGTTAACGCAAAGTCATCCAGCTGGTCAAGGACTCCACCCTGATTTCTGATTTGTGATCGATTGCGCATTATGGTCCCTTCCCTGCAGACAGCATTTTGCATTTTGTTCCTTCTCCCAACTTCATTTGAATGTTCCTTCCTTGGTAGCCTATCAACAACGGTCCCGTTCAATCTGACAGCTATCCAATTCGAATTGTCACATTCGCATATTTCAGTCTTATTTTATCGCCGAGGCGTGAAAATTTAGAATACAATTCGTCTTTCTGTACTCCTGTGGTCATTCTACGTGCACGTCACTTGGTGCATTGCGGTGCAGCCTTGCTGTAGTCTGCACCACTGAATCAGAATGGTGGCAACAAACGATCGTGAAGTTCAGACATGCCTCAAAAGCCATTGGTCCGAATACATTCTATCAGCCAAGAATCTTCCTACACTGTATATAAATGCTTAATTTATTAATTACCCCCCCCCGGTCCGGCTCTTTATTACGCGTGATCTAGTGTGACTTTATGTCACTCCAAGTTTCAGGGTCAAGGTTGCCGGTCTTCCCCTTCCTAGTGTAGTGGATCCAGGCGGCTATGAACAATGTTCCTTCCACTGCAATCATACTTCAAGCGTGTTGTAAAAAAGCTTCTGCTGCTTCTCATTGCCTTCGGTTGCATAGTTTGGGTCCCATTGGTAATCCGTATCCGTGTATTATTGCAAGTGTCTAAATTGCGTCTTATGATTTCGAATAGGATTATCACAGTTCCCCACGATTTACGATATCTTTCTTAAAAGCAAGATTAACAGGCTAGCTAATGTTCATCTGTACATTTTTCCATCCATGCAATACGTGTAGACTTGGCCACGGATGTGGCAGCCCACCTGTATGACAACATTTCTTTTCTGGCGTATAAAAATTGGTGAATTTGCGTTTTGTCTTTGTCTGAACGAACGTGATCGTGTATATGTACAAATCAGTTGGTGAATAAACTTGGAAAGATTAAATTGGTTTGATCACATCGGTTCATATGCTGCGCTACGGTTCACGTGGACATGACCGAGAATAGGGATGTAAGTTGATCAGTGTTTCGAGCGATCGATCAATAGTTTGTTATAGTCAAGTCTACACTCACCTTAAGTGTAAGTCGAATGGAATGCTTTTTCTAGAATAATGAGAATTGAGACCAGTGGAAGTAAATGCCGCAATTATATTAGATCCTCCCCAATAGAAACTGAATCCACTTTAAATTGTTTTTAATGTAGAGTCAAAATATGTGACAAAACATTACAAGCATCCGGTATCAATTCGCTGGATGTAGACTTGGGGCAAAGTCAAAGGAGATTTTTATTTTCTTAGGGTATATGATAAGCAGAAAACAAGTGTAACACCGGTTTCTAAAAATTTCCTGAATGTTCTGTTCTGAATTGTCATTGGTAATCTATAGTTCATATAGAATAGAATTTTAGTCAGTAAGGGTACATGGTAATCAGAGCCTAGAAATCTTGTCCTAGTTTCATTCCCGGATTGGAAGTTGGAATTTTGAACCCTATGGGATCCCGGTCAAATGACTTGATTTTACTGGGGCGCGTAAGCGTAATCGATTGATTGTGTGCGTGTAATCAAGTAAATTTTCACGTTTCCAAACTGGGAATGTATGCTGTAATAACGGGGTCAGTTTTATCCACAAACCTACCATAAAATAGATTCTGAGACACACGACGAAACAAATTTGTGCGGAAGGGAATAGGTACAAAAAGAATCTACATCGGTCCTTAGTGAGCCGTAGTTGATACCGGATCACTCGGATCGAGCCTGCACGTCACTTGTCACTCGATCCGCCGGCCTCGTTTAGGACCTCGATTTTTCTTATCTCATAATTGCCGTCCGACTGGTGTGACTTATTTGTTGCGGTTGCTGGTCTAATTAACCCACAATAGGTAAGAATTAGATTGGTTAAACTGCAACGATTTGAACTGGTTTACAAGTCAAACGTATAACACATGCGGGTCGATAAGGTCACTGGCTGAACGATGTTGTCGTATCTGACATAACGACTGGGTGATCATGATCTATTCAATGAGAGTGATCTTTCAGCTAACGACTAGCGCTAGCTACTTTGGATTCTAATCACAGTTTAATTTCGATAGGATTGACATACGGAAGTTTGAAGAACGAATAAGAATAAATAAACGTGGCTCGATCAATGACAATCAAAGTGCGACATCTTTTTTACGGGTTGCTGTAAATATAAAGGAGAGTTTAGGGTACTATGGAGACAGTATGACCCCGTGACATCCAACTGATGGAGAAATGAAGTTCTTATAATGGGTTAATTTCATTGCCAACGGGTCAGCAAGGTTATGGGGATATCGGGACGGCGGGGACGAGTAAAAGTGGAAACAGATTCATGACAGTGAAATATTTTTCACTCGGGAACCACTTTGGACTGAGAATCTGTGAAAGGCGGATAGGCTTTTGATTAACTAGGACAAATCAGGCATATTAAAGATGGTCAGTTATATAAGTCAGACTGCCTGATGGATAGTGTAGTTAAAATGTTTTCAGTAGGATTGAAATAGGTTAAAGGCTGAAGTGTTTTGAAGAAACCGAACGATGTGCCCGTGCCCCTAAGGGCTATGTTATCTATTAGAGGAGAAATCCAGAATTCTTCAAGTAACACTAAATCGTTGACGAATCATTTCGCCACACCAGGTCGAGTCTTCTATTGATAAAATCTACAAAGAAGCAAAGTTCTGCGTGGCTCCGTGTTTATGCCTTCGCTGCCTACAGAGAAGTTCGTTTTCACCTGAGAGTCGTTCATCTGGTGCGTTTAAAGGCCTGTGGCTTGCGAAATCCACTTGCGAACTTGGGCGCTGTAGCAAGAAGTGTTGGTGATCCATAAACCTCTGAGAATTAGCCCTGCTTGTTTAATGGCTCCCAACTTTCGACTCACAATCGGTCGTCCCGGGATTTGCGTCCCAGTTCCAGCCGTTAGGTATGCACTGTGACCGACGATTCATACCCAGCTCGGATGAAAGAAGTGCACAGAGCTTGCAAGGTTTTTAATGAGAAGCTCGATGCTGAAACAACATGATAAATCATCCGAGAAATCAAACCCGATCTCCTACTACAGAAAACTGTCCTTTGGGGGTGTTGATTCTTCCATCCACGCTAACGTAAAAACAGAAAGCGGTGAAGCTGCATTGAATTTTTGCCGAATTACACGAATCCGGGCACCAATTGGAATGCGCAAGCAATGAGGAGAAAAACAACTAAACAGATTTATTATGTCTTTGTTTAGAACTGTAACTGTAAAGCGAAAGATGAGAGCATCCATGTCAATACATCGTGGATCCTAGTTATCCTAGCACAGCGTAGTCAAGGGCAGAATAGAAAACAAAGCACTGTAGTATAGTACAGTATAGCATAGTATAGTATAGTATAGTATAGTATAGTATAGTATAGTATAGTATAGTATAGTATAGTATAGTATAGTATAGTATAGTATAATGTGGCGATCGACAGATCAGGAACAACTAAAATGAAGAGAATTCAATCGATAAGCTGAGTCGGATACATTAGTCTGAATTTGGGGCAGACAGTGACGAAACATTGTACTTTGTGGTAATTTCGTTATGCAATGGCGTTTGAATCTCCGTACGAACGTTGCGGTCTTTCATGACCTACGGCTTTTTTGGCAAGCGTCATAGATAGCATAAACCCAAGGCTTGGAATTAGACGAAATCGCAGGTCCATTTACCAACAGATCTGAAACAATGTGCACACATCTCTATAATTTATCAGTGGGTATTCACTCCACTTTTTGACCAATCACCATTAAGATGGACGTTTTATAACCTAGAAAGATCATGTGATGCACGCCCAGTTTAATGGTTGGTCGACTGGGCGTGAATTTTTTCGTGTAAGTGGGACCGGTAAGCAAACTAGAAGCTTTTTCATCTTCAGATGTGCTTACTAAGATGGATGAGCCATTTCAAAATCCGATTCTTATTGCTGCGAAGAAACTCACTGTAGTATTAATACTTGAAATCGGAATATAGAATGTGCCCACTCGGAACAATGCACGAATGCCGGTTACAAGTGCATGCTATTATGAATACGATCCAAACTACTCAAATGAATACCCTGAGAAGTAGCACTATCTGTAAGACAAATTCACATTCGAAATTTATTTGTTAATCATACATTTATGCAAAAGACTAGAAGAATCCAGACTGGCCCAATGGAATTCGGGACAGGCGTTAACTTCAAGAATGTTTGCTGCCTTGGTTCTGATTGGCTGGTTGCGTGCTCATGGTACAGCGAAACTGTACGGGATTGTATTATCTGACTTGCACACAAAATGACCACACTCATGCCGCAAGTGAAAAGAATATGATTTTATAAGCAGCTTTCACTTTGTGCCTCAAAGTACAATATGACCCAGGAAATCGAATTTCACGTCTTTGGCATCTAGAAGAAGCGAGCCGATTGAGCCAGGCTCGTCGGAACAGTCGCATATGACCACGCAATGTTGTTACGCTTGGTCGGTCGTAACTCGAACTGCATTTCTAACCGTCTGCAGCATGGTTACATTCCAATTGTGTTTGGATAAACTACTGTTCGAACAGTTGATTGTTTTACTTCTAATGCTTTGATGTGACCGTTCTTCATTTTCACATCGCTTTTCATGCAGGTTTCCTGGCTCAACTGTTTCGAAGCCCGATTCCAACTCAAATTAAACGAGTGATTTACTACAGTCACGGGACCGGAAAACGATTCCGACTCGTTCATCAGCCCATGCAACGACAGACCATGGGACCCAAACCATGACTGTGGGGGGATCCAGGGGGACATAATTGTTCCCTAATCGAAATAGATCAGTTCATTCGCAAAGGATAGGAGTCAGCTAAATTTCAGATTTGTGGTCAAGATAAATCACGAATTGCTGCCTACCTTCTAGGACAAACCACTAATGTCATTCAGCTCTTAATTATGACCCGGAGTCCGTTTGAGCACCTTTGTCATCATAGTCTTAATTTGCTCCACTTACTCTGGCCGATGTCCGGCCAACGTAATGTATCCTCAGCCGTGGACTTCATTTCACGACAGGCGGAAACTTACTCGTCTAAATTGCAATTTTTCCAAACAGTGAACAAGTACCTGACCACATATTCTTTTTCCCAAAAAGTACTGCATATAATGATGGGGTTTTTCAATATTGTGCACATACTGGAAACATACCTTAGAAAGAAATCCACTAGTTTGAAGCATCTGTAGCGTCGTCTTTACATCCGGCTATCATTCAAAGGTTGAGTATACACAGCGGTCATGAGGTCTATATTGCTCTACGTCTCCGCAACATGGTCGCTGAGAACAGAAGATTTTCGAAGACTATCGGTGTTCGTACACCACTGTCTTCATAGGTCGTGATTGAAGAATTCCGACAGGAACTAAGAGGTTGTTTTGGGTAATGAGCCTCTAAGGATGTTCAATAGTAAGTACGGCCGCTTAAGTGGAATAGATTAAAATGTTTCGGACGTGTTTTACTCATCAACATGGAATGACTGGCTGCTTGTGCGCTGTTGTCCGAGGCAGGTAATAGTTGGACAATGGATTAAGATGGCCAATCGCTGCCATGGCAAACAGTATGAAAACTTAAGCAGCAGCGGACTGGCTTGGGTTGGGATCTACTGAATCCCACTCCGAATTGATGTTTGGTGATATCGCTCACTACTGCAGACAATGACGTTCTTGCATTCGAAACCGTTCTTCTGTATAGCTCCTCAAGTTACCATATTGCCATGGGCCTCTTACTATTCCTCATTCTTTTCCTCTCCCTTGAACAGATATTGCCGTGAGGTTGCAACCAAAAATCAGGGCTAGTTGATGCAAGGTTAACAATTGTAAGACCTAAATCCAATTGAACAGACACACTCTTCCTCTCCTGTTTATCTCAATTGGGAAATTTTTTTAGCCCAGGTTAAAAGATTTTTCGCCGCTTAGTTCTACCAGAATTGCAATGAAAAATGGCTTTCGTTACAGTTAGCATATTTCGCATACCGGTGGAAGGATGAATCTTTTCACAGACCACACTACATGCTTCGCATTTGTTGTCTGTCGTCAGGTATGTGAATCCGGTGCTCTCCCGTCCAGTCATCCTCATAGCTGCAAAACACTCGGTTAGATTTGCACTAGAATCCCATGTGAATAATTAAGAATTTGAATGCATGATAAGTCCGATTAAGAACCACACGGTGATTCGCCGGAAACTTTTATCTTTACCTTTTACTTCCTTTATTAATAAAAAACAATGTACGTCATTTGTCAGGAAAGGAACCGCAGCCAACCAACTGTAGGAGTTGACCGGCGGTGGAGGATTCGAACCCGCGACCTTCACGTCTAAACGTCACGGGTAACCAGTAACTGTCAGGCTGCCAGCAGCTTCCTGGCTTTCCAATGTGGATTTCGCGGTCTCGACCCCTTTCTTATTCAGCAGCCTCCGAATAGTCACAGTCCTCTCCACCAATTAATACAAAGTACCACTTAGTGGTTGATGGTTATTACAAATTACTTTCTTAGTCACCTATTCACGTACGTCATTTGTGGCACAATCCCTTCAGATGCGATATTTACGGAGGATTGCGAGGAAACCGCGCGCTGAGAATATTTTTTCCCTCCACTTCCAATGGGGAATATGGAGGGGTTTCTCGAATGTAGCTTTCTCCCTCCACCCGCTCCCCGCTCCACCTCTTGGTGAAAGGCCCCAGTGCTTCTTTTATTTGGTATCATACTTGTGTAGATGTGACTGGTCAGTTATGTTTTTTCGACGTTTAGTACTACAACTGACTATCTTTTAGACAAATGTCTGAATGGCACACTCTTCTCCAACTCGCACACACACACGCACGCACACACGCACACACACACATATACACACACATGCAAACGGACTCATAAACATTTTCATTGTATATTGTCCTTAGCGTTCTGCGCGACTTTCATGGGTTTTTTGGTTAACAAAGCTATTTGTGTTACAGTGGTGTTTCTAATTGTTTCTTACAATCGCACGTTGATAACCGATGCCTTTAGATTTTATCATTACCAAATGTCACCAACCATTAGCCTTATCCCAGTGGTTCCGCTTGTTCCCTCTTCTTCTCGCCCAACGCCGAACCACCTATCTACTCACATCCTAACCGCTGCTACTACACTCATTTTTGCATTGCGACTCTGTCATTCCTAAATTGTCCTATCCAGGAACAGTTTTGTCTTACCGACTGGGAATTAGTGTACTCTTTTGCAAAATTCATACGCCCAGCTAAAGTGCTTGAATGCGATGGTGACCGCGGCCTTCCGTGCAATAATTATAATGAAAAGAACAGTAGTTATCAGGACAGTGTCTTAAACTGTAGTATGAACTATAAAATACAAAAACTGCATACAGACAGTAGACTCGTAAAAGAGTAGGGCGTTGGCAATACGCCAATTGGAACACTACAATCCCCTTCTACGCCTGTGTTGTCGGCGCACGTACCGACGTAAGATCTGGGCTGACTCACCAGACCCAATCGGTTCAGGATGCGCATACTCTCGTGCGTGTCCAGCCTGACGAATTACTCATGTAATATGTTGTTCAAAGCCTATGCTGATCATACGCAATAAACGCGACCGTCATCAAGGTTGGAAAAGAGCCGAACACAAAAAGGTGTGAGAAACTGAGCTGTTCGTGTGTCAAAAGATCGAGCGCAGTCCTGCTGGCGGACGCTACTTGAATGCTGCCTGGCAATCGACCGATGAATTTTGCTCGTACGTTTTCCGTCTGTGGTCGGAAGACATGATAACCTGAAAGACCTATGGGTTCCTCGTCAGCATAACCTTTCCTTTCAAACAATTGAACAGGTTTTCAACGGGGTTCAAATCCAGGAAACTAATAGGCTATGGAAGAAACCAGTCCATCTCTGCTTTTACCAATTCTCGTTCGGTAGCACGACGCGTTGTCTCTTTGGGACAGGAAACTTCAATTATCGGCGCTAACCGACCGGCGGTAGCCAAGCGGATAAGGTCGTGGGGCCTGGACGTGAAGGTCGCGGGCCCTAATCCTCCCACCGCCGGTCAACTTCCCACTTGGCAGCCCTTTACTGGCCGCGGCCCCCTTCCTGAAAATTGATGTAAATTGTTTTTTATTAATAGAGGAAGTAAAAGATAAATGATTGCTACTGGTGAGATATGAAGTCACAAGTTGTCCACCGTGAAAATGATCCCATCTTATCCCAACCTGAGAGCCACATAGAAACTATTGATGGATTAAAACTTTGGACTGAGGTGAGGCTAGTCATGTCCCATTATGCTTTTGAGAAATTTACACGAACACGAACAACGGTAGCAAAGTGCAAAACTTCAAGATCAAAGTTACACTTGTACAGGGGCTTCGGCCTTCGGAGATTTGTATGCATCATGAGCAGGGTTCATTTGGATATGTGATTCGGAGCAGTTCGTTTGTGATGCAGAAATCACTTTACATGAACTAGGCGTTTTGATTGTGAGACTTTCTGACGCTGTGTTATTTGACAACTAGTCCACCTTCGGGTACTTGAAGGCCGTAACTGAGTGATGACTGCCCATACAAGTCATTAACGTAAATATATATATATATCGTTTCCTTGAATGACCACATCCCCAAACGCATTGTCACTACGGTTTCAGAGTCTAAATTCAAACAGATTACCCTGTGGTTAAGGCTCTCAACTGATATTAGAATACTTCGATTTCGACACCGAGAGGGGGCATAAAAGATGTTCGATGCCATGGATTATCCTGTAACGTGCAAGCATAAGGTAAAAGCACGGTACTTCCAGCCTACTCAAGTACGAGTCGAACAAAAATAATATTAGCCGAGGTAAATAATCTGTTATTAGTACTTTTAAAATTGCCATCACTACTATATCACTACTATTGCAAATATCATTTCCATCACTACTACCACTACCAATACTGCTACTATTACTAGTACCAAATTTTCCTTTTGGTAAAGCTGAATGCATTTGTAGACGATATACGGACCAAACGCACCCATGACGACACTGGTTCCTGAGTACGTGAATTCCGATCATGCTATTATGCCATAAAAACAAAATCGAAAACGATCACAACATCTATTGTAAAAATTGCGTGTTGTGTTTGCCCAACTGTCATCATTTGTGCCACGACCCTTTTTTCTTTTTGGTTTGTCATTTGCACAAATAGCCTGGGTGTAGACTACATAAACGACTGTCGACACCCGATAGTGCAGTCTATCTCGTTGGGTATATGCGTTGCTAATCTTTGCACGTGTATGTGTGTGTGTGTGTGTGTGTGTGAGTACTTCTTTTGAAGACGGGAGAACTGGCAGATGAATGATTACGTGGATGTGTACGGAAGTGAAATACGAGTGAACAATACGCACATACTGATTTGAGCAAGGCACCCGAAATGAAATAAATGCACCTTATCCATCTTTGGTAGATACCCCAGTAGTGACAGGAAAGACCACAACAAACGCGTTGGATTTCGTGACTTCAAAAACTTAAACGACAAACGATTTGAGAGAGAGAGAGAGAGAGAGACGAATTGGGCTGGCAGGCCTTTTTGTTGGATAACCTAGCCGTGAAATGGAGATGAACCAGCGTTCTTTTAGCCCGGTTTACATTCATGCTGTCAGGTTGACGAGGTATTTGGTCTCTGGTTTTAACTTCATCCTGCACAGTCAGTGGTGAGCTTTGAGTTCTAGTAGATCCAAACCGTGGTTGGAACTTCAACCCGCATGCTATGTAATCGACCTCTCCTATACACGTGAGAGGTGATAACTTCACTTTGTTTCCATGCTTTTCATTGATGGATAAGTCGTCAAGATGGGCAACAAGTCGGCTCATAACATGGCCGACGCAAGTATAAAATCATGGTACATTACAAGGAATTCCATTGATATTCCCACCAATGATGTGAGGTAACGACCATAGCAGACGATGGCTTTAAATCAGTCAGGTTTTCCAATATAATCAGAAGTGTAATCCACATTCAGATTCAGTGGGTAATTGTGGACATTACGCTCAACTGCTGCCCATGTGTTCATTATCCAACTTTCATTTGAGGTTGAGTTGCACGAATGCCCTTTCCTAATTCCGACTTTAATCTGTCTTTTGTTTTCAGTTTTCTCCTACGCCTGGTTATTTAGTCCATTTCGATCGACTGGGTAATTTCGCTGCCCGTAAAAGAAAACAAAAATTGGCGCTTGGGACAACAGTTTTGGATTGTGCAGCTCGGCAAATTAGACTGTATTAATCTAAACGAGTTTTTGTGTACGAGACAATGATTGGGAGAACATTTTGGACCACGGAGGTTTTGCTGTTTTTCTGGCTTTTATATAGGGCTACGTGAAAAATTTCGTACACTGTCATACTCAACCAGTTAAAAGCGAAAGTACGAGACTGCCCAAGTTTCGCCAGTTACGGCGAGACTTTGCGATCCTGTGCATTTTCGAGGGTCAGCTGAAAATGCGACTACTTGACTGGCTTATGTGTCGGGATCAATTATCCAGAATTTCAACAGAAGCTTCCAGTCATTTTATCCTATTTCACAATGTGCTAAAAAAGTACTTGCCCAGGTCCAAAATGTGATCCACTCATCTGCCTCCACATACACCCTCATTTTGTTTTATAGGCTCCGTTTCATGGATATTTTGGCGTCATCACGTTCTGTAATGTTATTACGGGGCTTGAATGACTAGGTCAAATGTTGTCCTTGAGGTGCACCAGTTTGGTAAAGTGAACAAGTTTCATTATTTCGAAAGCAAAATCTCACCACTGGATTGTAAATTGTATGGACTGTCCTCACCAATGAAAGAGGCTTGGTCGACATTTACGAACTGGTGACACCTATGACGTCAGAGCATCATCCGGTTGTCAATCGCTAATCCAGCTTAAGCCATGAGATTGGTAGTGCCAGTGCGGCTCAAAAGCATGACCACCGAGACCAAAGGTGTGCGAGGATTGTCAACGTTTGAACATCAGTGTCATCGTAATAGATGAGTGATGGGAGCATATCATCAGCAGCGCTAAAGTTAAGCCCAGGGTATTGTTTTGTATAACTCAATCCACCGAACAGACGCTAAAGTCTAATAGATTAAGGTGGCTGGGTCACGTTTTGCGCATGTCCATGGATAGACATTCACAGTATGTATTGTTCCTCGGGGTGGAGGTGGTGGATGGTCGAATTATGCAGTCTAAAAAGTGGTGAATGTGTGCGAAAACCCTAACTGGTCAGCTGTCCCGACGGTGTATGTCAAGTTAGATTGCTGTGTTAAAGTCCACCTAGTTCCATAACGCGAAGGTTGATGGGTTTAGACAATAAGACTTTAATACCTTAGAACGTGGCATTCACACATTTGAAATGCTTCCCCTCCTCTACAGTTCCTCGGATTTGTGATCTCGTGGTTCCACTTTCCCATGAGTTAGGAAATAAAAACGGAGCACCTTAGAGCAAGATGATTAGGGGTTGGACGAAAACACCGCGAATCTGTGCTAAATAAGGATTGTCAGGCGAGGTGTGGCCTAGCCTGTTCAAGTACAAAAGTAATCCCGATTGTCAAATGGACAGCTGTCAGTTTAATGGATTTAAAACCGTCGATTTTCCTCGACCATCTGGACCATGCTAGGAGCACTATTGTAAATCTACATACAGTTTCCGGATGTAATATACTTGCAATGTTTCGATACCGATTACTCAAGCAGCACGTGACCCAACTTAGGGGAATCCCAAATTCAAACAAGGCCAATCTGCACTTTTCTACGATACTGCGTCCAATCATCATTCGACTGTCAAACCTCAAGTTCGCGGTCAACGTACTAGCACAACAAGAACCAAAGATCAAAGTTTATGGAACGCCGACAGGCAGTCACGTCAAGATCCACGCGACGAACAAAGAGGTGCCTTTTAAAATGGGTGGCTTAAATAAACTAAATGACAAACACGTTGCTTGAATGGGATGTGTAAATGGTTAGATGTGAATCGATTCTAGTGAATATGAGGGCTTAGTGGATGAAGGAAGATTTTCAGAGGGGTTCCATGCACTACGTAAAATGGGGTAAAATGGAGTTCATTCAGAGGAGATGTTCCGAATCCCGGACAAGTTCCTCAAGAAGCCCACAAGTGATTCATCTTCAGCCAATTCCTAAAATAATTCCGTCATACGGAATGCACCCAATCATGTATGCGACTCACTTTCGCTCTGCGATCTTGAAAGTCACACCATTCTTAGTTAGCGCTATGGATCTCCCGGCTGTAGTTCAGCTACACAACCCGCATTTCAGAAATTTGTGCTATGTCCATCTGGTTGTGTTAGTCAGTTTGTAGGTCCACATGTGATCCAAACACAATATGACATGAAAACAGAATTGGCTGTCATGGTATGTGTCTATGTGCATGCATGATTGAACTGTTCATCTCACTCCACTATCATCCGCCTGCATCCTAGTCAGCAGACACACACACACACTGAGACTCGCCCAGTTTAGATCGATTTGTGCGCGTGTGAGTCTGTTGATATCCGACCTCACTGAAGCCGCATTTAAGCAGCAGTGTTCTGCCCTCGAATCGGTATGTGTGTGTGTGTGTGTTTGGTGTGATTCAGTTTCTTTGTGACCTACCGAGAGTAGGAGCTCCATTTATTGGGATTTTGCCAAGGGGCACAAATCTAGTGAATGCGATCAAAATTTTAACTACCGACAATACTGCCAGTAGTAAAACTGAGACCATGTCTTTTTCCAGTGTGTTCATTAATAATGATAGAACTGTACCAACGTTAAATAATGCGATGCCTAATTCATACTGCGTTATCGAAAAAAGTTTAGTCTTCAGAAATCGAGGAATTAAGCACTAGTTCACAACATACCACGAAAACAACCACAATTCTGATAACCCCTCCCATTACTTATTTTTGTCAGTCAGCTATCGACTGTGTTGGATACAGGCGACGAAAAAAGGTGAAGATTCTGCACAAAACATCAATTGCATTTTGATCGAAATCACCACGGCATACCCTCGATTCCCATCGGTAGTCTGATTCTCAATGAAACTGATTGGATTATGCGTCCACATCTGTCGTGGTTGTCGTTTCAACAAAATACTCAGGATCCTAGGGAAGAGCGGGAGCAGACCAAGGAAACTGTGCACTAGGCTGCAACTGTCACTCAAGACTAATTGCTACAAAAACCTCGAACACGATGGATATCCTCGACTTCTAATGCTTGGTTGGATGATCACACATCCCTCCGCCTGGCGCCGTACACAAGGAGATACGTGAGTCTCTGAGATGTTGACTGACCCAGAGTCTGAGAAATGACCGCGAGCAGCGGCGTGCATGGAAGGGTAGGGGAATGGAAAAGACTGCGACTGTCAAAGATAGTTGCAATCTTCATCGTCGTATCTGTGTAGGCGCCCAATGATTGCAGCTCCCATGAGGTCAAAAACGATTTCTCCCGGGAATTATCGCAATTACTCCAAAGTCCCTGTTCAACGAATATTCTGGTCGTTTCTTGTGATTTGGACGTTCTACTTGGCTACTTAACACCGACTGAACGGCACTCGGCATACGGATTTTCTGTCCCAGCCGATCGGACAGACAACGGAAATCGTCTCATCCCAGTTTGTTCTGACCACAGAGACTATCTCTAGCGAACACGAATTTTCGTCACTTGAATTGATATCCTCTCACCTAGTGCCTTCGTTCGCGTTCGAATTAGATTGTCCACATTGCCTTCAGTTATCTATGGCGCAGTCTAATCGAGGACTGCCGATCATTCCGGCTCCTAACCGCAAATTCAAATCATGTCTTTGCCCATAATCACTTTTGTTTGTCTCCAGTCTCTAATCACGTCAGCATAAAAACCACTTGTCCTGCGCAGATGATTCCGGGCGATAATCACCGATTTGGGTTCCGATGTGAGTTTTCAGTGCCGTTGTCATTTGAACGCGATGTTTCGGATCCGAGCGAACATTGGCGTCAAAGCGAAGAAGCTGTGCACTCGCCGGTGACCGCCATGCAGAACTATTTGTCGCATAAATTCTAGAAACGGTGGATATCCTAAACTTCTGTTGCACTGTTAGTTGCTTGTAGGTCCATCCACCGGATGTCAAATACAATGAAATGCGTGAATCCCTTAGGCGTCAGTGGATCAGGAGTCCGATAACTATCGGAAATAATCGCAACATAGGCTAACTGATCAATAGTGCTGGTCCAAGTAAGCCGAGTGTGATCGAGGTGATGAAAGAATCCGACGACTTATTAATTCACTCTCAACACCGTTGGCTGGTGTGTCGGACAGAGTATTTTAGTTGATTCACAACCACAATGGTCATCCCACTTATGTCTGCAAAAGAACCAATGCACGTGGATTTCAGTCCTCCATGCGAAAGTGAGCAGATCAGGGAGATAGGTTTTCAGATAAGGCGTAAAGCAGTTGAACCATTTGGGTTGTCTCGGTCCTTTTTCAACGATGGTGGCTAATTGGTCTCATCGGAATTGACAAAATTCCTGATATCGATCTGGGAAAAGGAAGGGATTGCTAAGGACTGGTGTGACTTGGTGATTCTATTGATTTACATGAAAGATGGTAGATTCTCATGTAAGAATCCTAATGGAATTAGCTTAGCAAACATTGAATCGGAACTGCTCGCTGGCGTTATTCACCGCCGATCTTCTGTACTCGTGAAATGTGTCTGTGTGAGTATCAAGCAGGTTTCCGCTGAAGGTACTGTTGTATTGGCCAAATTTTCACTTTGCAACAAATCTTCGAACACGGGCACATATTTCGTTGACCCACAATTTCTGTCTTTCGTTGTTTGAAAATGGCTTTTGACTCGGGCGATCGTGTAATTCGGTGCCACTGCTCTGCACCTCAGAATGCTCCAGAAAAACTAATTTCACTACTGTACTTTCTCTTTTCTAGTGCTTCCAGTCGATTTCACATTTATGGCTTTGTTCCACTTGAATTCACCACGAGAAGTGGTGTCTGTCGAGTATCAGCATCTCTCAGTTCCGATTATTTCTCTTCAGCAAGCGGATCCTATCTCCTGATCCTTATTGTCCATTCCAGCTTTCTCAAGTGACAACAGCCAGTGTCCATGGCCAAACACTGATTCCTGTTTAGTAGGTAAACTCATCACATTAAAATTTTGGTCTGCTTGTACTATTGCGCCCGTGTGACTGTCGTCATCTCATTGGTTGTCCGGGTCGCGCTTTGATCCTCCCATCTTGTTCGATGCGTTTAACGTGATTCAGTTCACGACGTTTTTTTATCCAATTCGGGCAGCCCCTACTGATTAGTTGGCCCAGTTCACAATGTGGCCCTTTTTTCACACGTTTGCGCTCTTGCCACTATGTCGGCTCTCCGCTGATGGCCACTGGGATGACGCTGTCTCACCATGATCTTGCGTTCTGCACTTATTCACTGTCTGGCAAGATTGGGCTGACCGTGATTTGTCTGGCACTGTTCGGCGTTGCGCAACCACCGATAACCTCTGAAACAGCTCCGTCGCAGAAACCAAATCGACTATCATTCCCACACAGCGCCCATCTGGATTGCCTCGTTTCACCTTGTATTTTCAATTTCGTAATTCACATGATTACGGAGATGTCCCTATCCTCATGTGAGAATTGATAAATCTCACATAAGAACCTGCCTGACTTATAACATGCGAAAGTCTGGGCGATAGTGTATGTGTGTTTGGGGTGTGTTTTGCACCTTCTTCAGTGTGCAAAATGCCGTTTCAGGGCTGGAACTGCTCAAAGCCAGACTTTGTCCTTTCAGGGTGAACTAATGGGTGACATGGATAGATTTAGTCACTTGGGTATTTGCACCTCACTTGGTAGTCCTAAATCGGTAGAAATTTTGTCACGTATAGGGAAGACCCGGTTGGTATTCTTTACTTTGGGGCATCTGTGGCGTCCACGTGACATCCGGCTATCAATCAAAAGTGTATACAGCAACAGTGAGGTCTATATTGCTCTACGGCTCCGTAACATGGTCACTGAGAGCAGAAAATATGCGAACTCTTTTGATGTTTGAACATCGTTTTCCTAATAGTAATGGCAAAATATGGTGGCTGAATTTCGTGAATAACTCAGAAGTTATGCGTCAGATACGGAGTCCTAGGATTCAGCACTTTAGTGCAGGCAATGAGTCACCATAGGTTAAGAGTTCTGGGACGTGTTGCGCGCATGCCCACAGAACGGTTGCTTCGTTGTACGCTGTTCTTCGATATAGGTAATGGAGGATAGTTCGAGGTGGCCACTCGATGAGATGGGTAAAAAGCATGAAAACTTTAACCATTGGACTGGCTGGTATAAGTGCAGTAAGGCTATCAGGTCGAGGTTCATGAAATTCCCTATCAGCGCGGTAGTTGGAGACAATAGGTGATGTGGCTCAATGTCGTAGTTAGTGGCGTTCTTGCATTGGAAACCTTTTCTCTTTTATATAGTCCTTCAGCTTACTCTTTTGCAGGCCATCTGCCGCATCGCTCATTCTCTTCCTGTTTGGAGTAGATAGTGCTGTGAGGTAGCAACCACAACCACACGGCGGTAGCCAGACGGATAAGGTCGTGTCGCTTGGATGCGAAGGTCTCGCGTTCGAGTCCTCCCACAGCCGGTCGACTTTCCCACTTGGCATCCCTTTGTTGGCGGCGGCCCCCTCTCTCTGCACAATGATGTGCATTGTTATTTAATTAATAAAGAAAGTAAGGAGATAAAAGAAAAAAATTTCCGCCCGAATCAGATAGACTACGCATGAACGGGCAACTAGTTACGTTCATGTATACACACAGACAAGCACAAGCACATCGTGCACGCCTATACACGCACTGTTTACGCACACAAATTGTCCACTCCATTATCAAGTGACAAGCGCCCGTTTCTTTTATCGATTTAAGCTTACCGATCACTAGTGTTGGAGGCCCGTAAACGTGCATTCAGCTAGTCAATAAACGGCTTGCTCACTGGACGAATATTCTGTCCTGCAGCAATAGATTCATAATAAAGCAAACTGCACAAGCGGCCGTTCTGCCTTCCAACTACACTCGAGTGACTGGAATGAAAGATACTTATATGTGTCAAGCACTAGTATGGGTAATCGGGTTCCACTGGTCTTAAAACGACTAGTCAATCGCCCCTGCGGGCTCTAAAACGAACCAGCAGATCGTTCTCTCACCTAACCTTTGGTTGGCAGTTATCAAAACTGAAATCGCATTCATCTCATCTAGAGTCGGGAGCAGAACACATCGTTGAACGGTTCGGCGAAAATTTCATTCTTTTGATCGGAAGGGACGAAACAACAGTTTGAAATTCAAAAGGGTAAGCCAGCTTACACCGTCGTACAACCGTGGATAGGAATTTGGACTGTTCTATCCGTATAAAGGCGCATTGTATTTTATAGACTTTTGCGCACAATAAATAATGTCGCATTTCAGCTAATGAGCGTTCCAGCATTGAGAAGGTGCATTCCTAGTCGGGCTGGACCGGAAACTCAACACGCAAAAGCAGATTCGAATTTTCCACGTGAGATCGACTTATCCTCTACGAAATACAGACGTCACTGCCAAGCCGCGTGATTTTCCCGCCCGCGACGTGTCTCGCACGACCAACGTGGACAGAATGATAAAATAACCATAGCAAAATGCAATCGAATATCATGCATGTGAAACCTCGTGATTTAATGGTTGAAGGTCAAGCACTTGTCATTGCTAATAACAAGTCGTAATAGCTGGACTAGTTGCTTCCACAGGAAGATTTCAGTCAAATCCGTTTAATTTACTTTCAGTTCATCAGTGGGTGCAGTTTCTCGATAAGGCCTTGACTGTCGCCGTTGATACTCTCTAAACATCCATACGTCGATCATTAGATTTCGTCCAAAATTGGCGAAAATTTAGTCAAATATCTGTAGACAAATAAGTGGCTCAAGGTGCTGCGCATTGGCCCATCTACTAGTTGCTCCTCGCATTTCCTTAAGAGGCCGACTGTCCTGGCTGAGCACCACGGTGACGTTCGGTGCACCAAGCCATTTCTGTAATTAGTCGATTTCCGTCTAGCTTTCAGCCTTGGGCAAAACCTATGCAGCTGATCCCATAGTATGTATGCTGTCCACCATGAGTTGGATGGACCGTGCGAGCGACGTCTTGGTTTTTCAACACCAGAAAGACTGGCCCACTGAACTAGCGTAATCACGTTCAGCCGACGGATGTGTGTGTGTGTGTGTGTGTGTGATAGCTATCCAGCTGTGCAAGCAAATGTACCCGGCGCCAGAACAGCAACGACTGAAATCATCCTGGCCAGCGAGTCAGTCAGTTTTCGATGCCATTTCAAGGTCCATTTCAGAAACAATAACATTGAGATGAGAAACCGCTAGGTGAAGAAAGAAAGCCAAGTACGGTACATCTCACTCACCTTTGGTGCAGCTCATTGACCAGTTGATCGTATCAGTCACCACCCTAAGGTTGGTCACTAGTTTTCTCTTGTACGGCATGTAAGCCACAGAACCAACCACCGACCAAAGGCACTTATGGTTTGGGTTGTGTTTGGAAAAGGCTGCACATTCGTGACTGATTAATTCAGACACGAGATTTTGACTGGATTTGTGAAATTTATCAGGCTTATAAAAGCGACTGTACTGGACTCGCCGTAAATCGAACAATCGAATGACAGGGGTAAGTGATAATAAAATCGAGGGAAATAGAGTTGAACACGCATGCAATTGTCAAACACTGACAGCGTCAGAACAAACTTTTCTCTCACTTGGTTCAATATCTTTTGGAATGTTGGTTTGGGCGACTATGGCGACGGAAATCGCATGTTCGATTTTTGCGGACCAAAATCAGTTGTATGTGTAAATTTTATTTGAACTCCCTTGATAGTTTGTTTATTTGCTTTCCCATTTGGTTCTCCTCTTGTCTCGGTCTTACGTGTGCACAACATCGCCACCCGTTGGTTGGTTGTCATGGCATTCATTTTGAGTACGCTAAGAGTTACCAGGACAACCACCATGGTCGTTGGGTTATTTTGCCTTCAGTGGCAGTCATATCAGGTGACACGAGAAGAAAAAAATGTTGGGGAAGCCATTAGGCTGGCGAACGCCAAATCAGTGGGGACCGATCAAAACCACTTTGGAAACCACAGGGAACAATCGGTTGCACCGTAATGTTTGCGCTCACAAGTGTACTGCGTGTCCGTGCCCGGAATCCGTGTGTGTGCGCGCACGCATGTATGCGTGAGTGGGTGCATGTAAGCGCGCGCGTGTCAACGTCATTCTCCCATGATGGCGTGACGCCAGTGCTACAGAAGACCAGCCACTACGGTTGCGGCCGTTTGCCGCGTACGAAAACCCCGGTTGACATTTGCACTAGACCGGGTAACACCAGACCAAGTAGGCTAGGCTGCTCAGTAGTGTTTCGCATATGGATGGATGAACACAGTTTTTTTCCGGAAGCACACGACCGGTGTCGCGGTTACTGCCGCTTTTCAGGTATGCATACCCGGTATTCTTCTGTTCAACTATCCCTACACTAGTGCGCTGTGCTCTTTTCTTGGTTTCTCACTAGAATCTCATTTGAATCGTTAGGAGCGCACTAGTACACGGATGGTTGGACAGAAGAATACCGGGTACGCATACCTGAAAAGAGACAATAACCGTCAAACCAGTCGTATGCTTCCGGGTAAGTTTCTTCCATCCATTCCTATGCAAAACATACTACTGAGAAGAAAAGCATACTTTCGGGCCCCGTGTCCCCCTCCTTTCCGAAAGTTTGCTTTGCCTGACCGACTAATTATGTGATTCTTGAATGGACTTATCATCCATTCATGCGCCTAACGATTTAAATGAGATTCTAGTCGATAGACTAGACTGCCTTCGGTGAGATATGAAATAAATGATTTCTTTGGTTCAACGAGTCCGATCATGATATGTTGTTTGAAAAGTTGAAAATTGGAACAGTTGTCACGGTCAGCCGCCCACTACTGAGTTACTCGTAGGGTACTGACCCCTCGTTTGGCCTAAAAGACAAGACACCGAAAGCCTGCGTGAACGAATAAGGAACCAACTCAGTGCTGATAAATGTACAAACGTCACGCATGGTCATTCCGGCCCAGGACTTGCGAGCGATCAAGTCTATTAAACAGACCCATCGCCCAGGTAACTGCAGAAGATTAAAGAAGCTAGTTATGAGTGAAAGTTTGACATAGCAGCTGCGGTGAATTAGAGGACAGAGGTTGAGAAAGTAAAGTAATTGACAGAATCAGGCAAATGAGTGTAGTTAAGGTTAGGAGGATCATACGGATGTATACGCAAGCCATGTGCATGGAAGACCCAAACGAATAAGGTCAGTCGGAAGACGAAGACATTGGATAACAAGTCAGGTTGTATTGGGTTTCTGTACAGGCCACAAAAGTGGAAAATCTCATACAAATGGTCAGTCGGAAGGCGGTGACAAGTAACGACATGTGACTTTGGCGGGGTTAGGACAAGTCACTAACTGACACCCGATAGATTAGGTCCCTAGAGCAGCATCAATCAATCGGGAAGTTACTGACATAAAGCTGGTTGACTGTGCACTAACGGGGAGAAATGTGTCCATGAGTGATCCAGAATGTGTCAACTGGTAGTACCGACGACATCTCAAAAAGAACTGTTGCAAGCCAACCAGCAGATTCTCGTGGCAACGGCGAAAGAACAGTCCATGTGGGAACTTTATGGTGGTACGCAATTATCAATCAAGGGAAGACAAATTTAATTTTGTTGTCATTAGCCTCATTAATATTATATATATACTCCATGAATTATACCTTATATATGCACGTACATATTATAAATGTCCATCATCGCCCGCAATGGCCAAGTGGTCAGGATCGTGGCACTTCAACCTGAAGGCCGCGGTATGGAATTCTCCCACTGCCGGTCAACCATCCTAATAGACAGCCTTGTGTTGGCTGCCACACCTCTCGGAAAAAAGACGAACATTGGTATTTCACCAGTCAAAGAAATAAATAATATGGGATAAAAATAAAACGCTGATCCGAGGCTTATGGCTGTTGGCCCCATTTCGGCGGTGGCCAGACGGATAAGGTTGTGAAGATTAGACGTAAAGGTCGCGGGTTCGAATCCTCCCACCACCAGCCAAATTCCCCACTTGGTATCCCTTTGTTGGCCGCGGCCTCCCTCCTGAAAATTGATGTACATTGTTTTTTTATTAATAAAGGAAGTAAAAGAGAAAAAAGACAAAAGATACTTGTCTCACTCGAGTCCACGAAGCTGCCAGCAACTGTCCACATCACCGACCAGTTGTTGGTGTTCTGTGCCTTTTTTCTGATCACAGATTTCATCAAATTTATCAAACACAAGTTTCCTTCAAAATATTTGCATTTACAAAGCCCACCTTTATCTCGCCATACTACTGGCAATTCGCACTTGAACAAAGTCGATGAATCATATGGCCCATATCTGTCATCGACTTTTGACAATGAATCCAGTTTCTGATGTGTCCCGTTACCGAATTTCGCCTTCTCAGCCATTTGTATCCCTTTGTTGCGCTAATGTAGGCGGCCAATGGAAAGGGACGGTAACATTAGGTTTGGTTCCCATGGATAGGGGCCCGTGGTGGGAGCTAGAAGGCTTTGTTAATTGAAGTGTTAAAAATGCTTGCGTTATTGGAGATCCAATGTAACCTAACTGTATGATGGGGGATCTGAAGCTGAGTGGCAAGGATATGGTCGGATTTTAAACCCCATCCACAAGCAGCCGACTTCTCACGTGAATTGAATGATTTCGCGGGATGAGGAAGTGGAGGTCACGTGAAGCAATGATTTCCGTTCTTTTACTGACTTCATCACTATGGTGAACATAACTTACAGTCTATTCCTAATCGTCCAATTAGAACAGGAAGAATGTTATGAGACAACTTGATCAAACGGTCAACGTGAATGCCGACAATTCGAATTTCGAATTCGACAATCATTTTTGGATGGATGCTCACCTAACCTTCTCAATCGGACTTACTATTGGTAATTCGTATAATTTGTGCTACTCGCATTTTCAAAATCGTAGTTGCCGACTGACCCCAGTAACACATTGAACTTTACAGGCTGAGACTCGATTTTCGGACTCGTGATAGTCGCGTAACTTGGAACAAGCGATTTCGTGAAAAAGCAAATAGTTTGAAAAAAATCAGATCCGGTGGATTAGCGTCAATGAGGATTTATTTTGGAAATTACCCGAGAGGTTAGTGAGGTTTGTATCGCAAATTATTTGTGTTCCCTTGTTTCCCTTCTTCACCTTGATATTAATTAGTTCCTCCGTAAAGTAAGTCGTCAATTAATTGTACCTAAACTCAGCTTCAGTTTAACCGCTGCGACGGTTAGGCCGGATTAAATAAACAATTTGGGCGACACAGTATTTTCTGTGGAAAAGTCCCAGATGAATTTATTAGCAGTTGCAGGAACTTTCTGTTCAATTTTCAAACCCGTCGTCCAGGGTTGTAGCGGATAAAGGAGGGATATCCAAATATTGGATTATTTTAGTTTCTTTTGCTTCATATCCTGATTGGGGAACCGTGAAAATTGGATAAATTTATGATTGTGCCTTACGGCGGAATGGACGTGACTATAATGTTTGGACTTGCAATTAGTAAACGTAATTCGGTCAGTCACGGTAACAAGCGGATACGAATTACCAATAAATACGGACTTGGCATCGGTCCAAACTACGCGAATGGAGTCAACAAGAAGACCACAGCTGAACAGGAACAAGTTCGAGTTCTATTTACATTTCATGGATTTATATACAAAGTTGGAAATATTCCAGTTGGTGGAATACGTTTCGTCCAGTTGCCTTCGCGCAATGTTCGGGTTTCACAACCGCTTTTCGTCACGATTCTCATTGGCTGCTTGTTCACACAGACCAGCGTGAAGCTGAGCTGAACTGAATCACGTGGCTTGCACGTAAACTCACCACAGATCCTTTTCATAAGTACTTTCACGACTAGTATGAAGTAGTTACCGGTATCGCTGGTCAAGCACTCCTGGAACAATTTTGTTCTCTCATCCAGCTGCAATCGCAAATACAATAAGAACTCAACTTTTTCCAAGTATTGATTGATAAGGAATTAGTTTAACACTAGGACTTAGTTTATTCCCATCTGGGATCCTATCCCCTACTCTTCTTGTCTAGTTCGGCTTACTGCAGGGTGACATTTTGTCTATATTTCTCTCTTCATCTCACACTTACTTCAAACAAACTACAGGCAGGTAATTTTGCGTGCGATTCAATCGGCTAATAGATGGCAGTTCTCGAACATGAGAAATTCCATATTTCCCATGACAATAGTCTGTCTACTCTGATTTCGTATTAATGTTTAAATGTGTTGATATATTTTTGTTTCACTTGCCTAAGTAAGTTTTCTCGACCGGCTTGGCGGGAATTCGTTTCTATGCTTTACCAGTATCAGTCACAGCCCTTGGTACTATTTCGAATAGCAGTGTTACAATGGAATTAATGGGAATTTTTTGCAAGCCCTGTTGAACTGACATCCCACTTTGCTGATAGTAGGTAGTTACGTGAACATCCTCTTTAAGAGGTGCCGAAACAAATACTGAAGAGCACCAACGTGAGACAAGAAAAACGCATTGACGAACAAGAAACTGATGATTCGCAACAGCTCACCAAACATCGTATAGTGTTCAAATGCATCACTGGATTTTAAAGGCCATAGACATTTAGATGCATCAGATCAATGACTCTCAGGTGAAGACAAACGTTTTTATAGGAAATGAAAACATTAACATACAGCTTCGGTACTTGGCAGTTTGCAGTAGTGAGATATTTAATGTGAAGTTCCAAATAACTCGCCAGTCAGTGTCAACCTCCAACTTGCCATTACAAATCAGGGAAGCACTCAATGAACGGCTATTTCAACAGAATTTTTGTAATTCATCAGCCACAATGCATGCCAGTCGTGCCGGAATCGGAACACGGGACAGAGACGATCGACTGTTGATCGATCGTCTTGACCGTTAGGCCAGCCGAGCTGATTATTGCCCGCATCCGTCCGTGGAATTTGCAGGCCATAGACCTTCAAAAATACCAGTACATCGACCCCCAAATGAGGGTGAAATTCCCTACACAACCGTACAAAGATTTGCTATTTGAAACAATGTTTATTCCGGTTTGATTTCAGTTTTGATCCAAACCATAGTCTGATATGATTCCAAACGGTGATTTGCTCAATCCAAGTTGTGGTGCTTTTTTACAAACTCTTTCAGTTTGCTTGCGGTATATATTTTTGTCAATTTCATGTCCGTATGTGTGTTTGTGTGGTGTCCGGTTGCTAAGTCTTTAATACATAATAAATTTTCGAAAAATTCCATGACTTGAAGTATAACAAAGTTTGTAGTTCAGACGGACCGTCGGGGTTTGAACTCAACCTTCGTGGAGTTTCACTTTCACTCCATTATCGTTGCCAGCTTTGCTAATTCGTGCTTCAATGAATTTCAACTTGCATTTTTCTCCGATTGTTGTTCTTACAAATCAGGCGGCAAACATTTATTCTGTGCTTACCATGAAGGGCAGGTCACTAGTTGAATAGAAATTTATTCACCTAAGGTATCATTGCTTTACTTTGTTTAGAAATACGATAATTTACCCAGTGGAAATTCTCATTCCAGCTGACACGAGGTGATCAGTCACAATGTTCTTTCCTGTCTGATCATATTTTTGCGAGATCAGACTGTGATTTGCATATTCATTGGCAATTGGAGTAACCGGGAACTGTGTGTATATGTGTGTATGTGTGTTAGTGTGAACACTTATTGCATTCGATTTACAATTGTGTGATTGTGGTGCAATTTCACAGATTTTTGCCACCTGTCTACCATTCTTTGTGAGTGTATGTACCTATTTACCTCTCGCTTTTTCTCCGTTTGCGTTTGTGTGTACTTGTGTATGTGTGTATGTCTTTTTATAATTTTGTGAACAATTGAATTCCCGGGTGGTCTGTTATACAAACGATGAAAATGATAAAATTGGTTTCCGTTCGTGTCAAATTGCTTCAGAACGACTACATTTGGTGGACTGTGTACTCTATTAGTTGTGGTGACTTGCGGTGTAAGTTGCGAAGATGTGGTAAGTTGGAGAGTGTGAACGTTTGCCTAACTTCGACAGGGCCATAGAAATAGTGATTTGAGTATTATGATTACTACATTCTTCGGGTGGATTTTCGTGTATGTGTGTGCTACTGAAGGAAGCGGATGAAAACATGTTTTTACTTATTAAGTTGTTTGTGAATATGGATGGTTTTGTGTTGAGTATCAGTCGATGTGCGAATGTTCGCGGCGCGTTTCATGTGACCGACTGATTTCCAAAAATATTATTGGCCAGTCGTCGTTATTTAAGTTTTTAATGTTCGGAGTTCCAGATCGTTGAATTTTGTCTCAAACTGTGAAAATCAGTCTGCATAGATGAATGCTTCCCGGTTTTAAGCCTAAGTGAGATGCTAGAACATTGTAGATCAGCTCACGGGTTTAGCGATTCGATTGACTATCTACAGCTGTTCGTGACGTAATATCGCCCGTAAGAATATCGCACCAAAAGCACAATGGTCATATGTTGAAGCGAGGTAATTATCTATTTTTATTTTAGTTAGTAAATACAGTTTGTACTCATATTGACATTGAAGTACTAGCAAATTTGTGTTAATATTTTGTCCACAAGCTCTGGTTTCCTCCAATCTTTCTTACCACGTGATGCCATAGCAGTGTTCTGTACAACAAAAATCTAGGCGAACTTTGGACAGTTCACAACCAACTTCTTCACATAGTTTACTCTATCTAATGTGATTATTTTTGAATCGGACTTGTGAAATGTTTGTCAGTGTAAGTTTAGACTTATGCATCACAACGGCATCATATGAATGTCACTGACACAGGCTTAATGGGTTATCGGGTGTGGAAAGGCTACCACAGTCAGGGTTCTAGCTACCCGGCTCGTTAAGAACTGTCACGTGATGGTGAGTAGATCAGGAGACCGAGAAGGTTTTGGAAAACATCTGCCGAATAAATAAGCATAACCACTGGCGATCGTTGCCGCGGTAATCAAGATTTGACGACTTACTTAGCTATCCGAACCCGCATATTGTACAATGGGCAGATAGCTTTGTTTACGATTATTGTGCTATATTTCTCGGATTTGTTTGGTAAATTAACTACTCCGTCGGTACAGGAATTCCACGTTGAACAAACCTGGATGCGAATGCATTAATTATCTTGATACTACTAAAAGACTATTTTAGTCCGTTTGTCCGCACAAAAATGGATGATTCAACTGAGGTTGCTGAACTCGAGGAACTTATGGTTTCAGAATGATTTAGACGAAATCGAATAAACGATTCTTTACTTCCATGCATAGCATGTTCACGTGATGGTGTGACCAACAGAACCGAATAATTTGAGTTTTGTAAATTCGCATTTCGAGATGTCATACACCTAGCAGTAAGCACTTTAGTGCGTTTATGAGCAAAGCGTAAAAAGGGACATAGGCTAACCTGGCCGGCGGTCGCCAAACGGAGAAGGTCATGGCTTTTGGACGTGAAGGTCGCGGGCTCGAATCTTTCCACTGCCGGTCAATTCCCCCACTTGGCAGTCCTCTGCTGGCCGCGGCCCCCTTCCTGAAAAATAATGTACAGTTATTTCACAAACAAAAGGACGTAAAAAATAAAAAGATAAAAAGTTCGCTCAATCCAATGTGGCAGGATAGTTCGCCAGTGGAAAGCTTGAATGCTCTCATGATATCAGTTTACAGGCAAATATCATGTGATTTGGTTTTCTACTTACTCACCACACCATGCCCCTTTGTGGGACGGTTGTCATGGCTTCTGTGCGTGCGTTTAGGTTTGCATTCGCGTTTGCACGAAAACCAGTCCCTGCGGACATTGCAAATAGTTTCGCATGCTCTCAGTTCAACCTAATTCCCTTATTTGGATGTCACTCAGACTGATGCGATTTCGAGATGAACTATGAACATTCAGTTCCGGGTTATTTTTCAGTTGGTCAGGTCACATTGCAAATCGGTGCTGATGGCCAAATCTGATAGCGTGTAAAAATGGACTTTGCGTTGAAGGAAATAATATTTCACTTTTATCGTGCCCTGCCCTGTTTTCCTGGCGTACACATACGTATATATACATATATATATAATATATACTATATATATATGTACGCTGAGATGCGTCAATGTGATTGATTCGGTTGCGGGGACGAATTTGAACTCGCGACCATCAAGCGAAAATCCCACGACCTTATTGGATCTTTACAAAACGTAGTCCAGATGAATTAATAGAGAACTGACAGGATTTTCGGTGATTTAGAGTAACTGAAGTTCTTAGTCGTCTAGACTAAGTTAGGAAATTCTTCACTGTAGCACAAGATCAGTAGTATCACATTTGATAAAATCCGTTAGACGCTAGTAAACCACGGTAACACAACGCTGTGTGGAAATAGGATTAAGGTGAGGGGTGGGAAAATTTCATGGTTGAAATAGGATTTCCACCTCGTATAGCGGAAAAAAGACATTGGTGGTCAGCTTGCTTTGTCGGAGTGCGTCTTGTATCTGAACGTTGGGCATGGAGTGGAAAGCTGATTTTAATTGACTTGCAATCGGGACAGAGTAATATCACGTGATCCTGGTGCGTAAGATCTTATTCCCACTTTCACCGAACTATTCAGTTTGGAGAAACTACGTGAAACGTCACTGTATGATGGGATAACGCGATCCAGTGCACAGTATCAGTAGTCAGCCTATTAATGAAAATGACGAACACACTGTAGAATTAGTGTATCTCAAGTGTTCTGTATTATGAATTGTTATTCATGTCCACTAGTTTCAGCTATGGCTTGTACACACCGCTCGAATTGCAAACTCTTTGTTTGTTTCCGGTAGATTCCACGATATTGGACAAACTTTTATGACCTTTTTGAGCATGATTACACATAATTATTGGTCAGTCGCTTGGATGCACATTTATTCCAAAGCGATTCAAATGAGACGCGGTTATTGCTGGCAGACATTGTGCCTTGGCCACCGAGTTTGGTGAGGGCCGTTGAACCGATTGCCGAATGGATTCGAATCCAACTTCTTGTACGCACACTTGCGTGAGCACACACCCACACGCGCACACTAGAGAACAGACACACGGGTGCACAACAGCAGAAAACCCTTCCATTAAAAGGTCATTCTCGTAAAACTTGTTACACGTACATTAGTTTATGCTCTTGTTACATGCGATCCGCGATCTGTTCTTTGTGCCAGGCCCAAATGGGTCAACTGGCCAAAACATGCATAACATGAAATCTAAAAGGCTTGGATTGAACGCTGACCTGGCAATTTTTCCTTACAGCCTCTAGCTTTCGTGTTTCGGCACGGCATCTGGGAGTAGAGCCCGAGAGGGACGGATACAAAACAACTGATGACTCATCACGCCACCTCAATCGGCACGTGACCGATTAATTTTTGAATAAATTACCTTGAGTACGGTTCAATCCAGTTTTTATTGATCGATAGTTCTCAGGAAGGTGCTAGATTTTTTGGCCTGGCATTTAGCTTTGCCTATAGGATTGCGCACAGTGGAATTGAGTTGTGAGGAAAAGTGAGTCACAATTTATTTTGTCATTAATGTGTTTGATCCGCGAACTAGAGCGCTTAGCGGGTTCCATATCTGTACTCGAACCTGCCGTTTGTCAGATCTAAGGCTCGTGCTTCACTCACTTGGGTCGCAAGGAACTTCGTGGTCAGTCCCTGTTTCCCGAATAAGACTCATTGTGCCGGAACCAAGCGGTCTTGCCCCACAATCTGGTCCCGACCTACGGAAGTGATAGCCAATGCGACCACTGATAGTTAAACTGAGGACATAACAACTAACAACATAGTTCTTCCACACAAATGCATTCGACCTGTTCCGGTAGACAAAGGAACACAGAAGAAATGCACGTAAACTACAAACCGCTAAACATGGGATAAACTCACCATCCAGCTTGTCCGAAATCCACCAAGCCTCTAGTGTAACTGGGATCCGAGAGGGACGAACGGGCATCAACCATCTTAGCAGCTAGACCATCCGGACTAATTCTGTACAGTTTAGTAAATAGCAAGTAAAACCATACAATATAGTTCTTTTAACCATCACTAGATTTGCCACGGTCACAAACGGCACAATGGTCAACTACGAATTCATTGCCAATCCAAAAAGAATGTCATTTTTTCGCCTATTCAATAAAAACACGATAACTTCTAGTTGAAACGAGTGATTGACACCTCCCATTTTGAGCGTGATTTTCTTTCGATTGATGATTTACCTCGTGCTCACATTTTCAACAAAACCAGAAATTACGAAGGTTTTCTGAAATGAAGCACGTTTTGTGGGAAGAAAAAAATAGACTGTGATCCTCAAACACGTGCGAACTATTTCATTCTTTGTTACCCTAGGCCATGTGATGGGCGGTTTGTTGCGATTTGTTTGTCAAACATTTGAAATGCCCATACGAAGTTAGGACATCACTTGTCGTTTGGTCTTATTGAATTTGCACTCGTCAGATTAATTCCCAATGAGTAAACTAGCCGATACTGTCGACAGTCACGGATTCTGACCTTGAAATTATTCATCTGGCCCCTCATACAACAGAAAGGGAAAATGTTCACAGGCTAGTTTCTCGGTTTACCCAAGCAGGCTTCGTTCCACCTAAGGTTCGACTTATTGTTGCAGTCCAAATCCATGATCAGCTTAAAAAATCTTTTTATCCCCGAGTCATTTGACGTTGGTTTTGCATATACTTGGCTCATCCGTATTTCTTCATTCGAATGCGAACCGCACGTACAAAGATGCACTTGCAATATTGATATTTGAAATAAGAATAATACTAATGCAGAATTCGACCAATAAAAACAGAGCACGGATACGGACGTCTAGCACGCAGTAATATGAATCCGACTCAAACCACGCAAATGCAGAAAACAACAAAGCCACAACAACTGGGATAAATGATCAAGTCTACTCACAAATCGAGAATTCTGAGTGATGGAATCTCGGTATGCGTTAGTAGTAAGAGACAGAATGGTGTTATCAAATAATCCACCATATAATATCATCGTTCAACTCACCATTAAGAAACCATGAACGCAGTGTACAGCTGTTTCATCCTTGTTAGGAATCATCACCAGTGCATATCCACCGCGCCCGAACTGGCACGCGAACCCGAACAAGGACGAACGATTCTGAGTCGAACGCCTTAGCCATTACGCTACCGGGCAGGCTCTGAACGGTTTGTTGAACTTCACCACATGATGTTGCACCTATCCGTCACTGATTTGCACGGTTACTGTCCGTTAGCTCACAACGATCGACCCCTACCGATAGATGACTTCTCTGCAGGTAGCCTAAGTACGACGAAGGCTTTGGATATGACCTAGAGAGTTTGGCTACTTGGTGTGTTATTAGTAGGAGACTGAGTGTTTTCACCAAATAACTCCCAATATGATGATTCCTAACAAAGATGAAACAGCTGTACAGTGCTTCTATGGTTCCTTACCGGTGAGTTTAGCGATGATATCACATGGTGAATTATCTGATGATGGAACCTCTTTGGGCTAATAGCTCCTGGGACATGTTCGCACTTCTCGTTCGTGTGTGGGCACGGTTTTGGTCGGCTGGTTGTGGTCACAGGGAGTAGCGACGTTGCCGCCGAGTGCCACGTGATCTGCTCTTAGATTCATCACATACGTCCACATTCCATTTGAGCCTCTTTATGACGCTCATTCGACTGGGACATTTTAGCGAACTGAAGTGCTTGCACCACAGTAACGTCTTCTAATGTTCCGGTGCTGTCACTCGAGATTACCTACACTAGCTTTCATTGCAGCCATCTATTTTACCTGCCTCTGCGCCGTTGCTATCAATTTCTTCAAGCTTACACGTTCCGACCTCATGTCACACTATTCTCCCTTCAGTATACAGTCGGGCAAATTAACATTGTTCAAACTAACCTATGAAATTTTAATGGTTACGTCGTATTTTTATTGTGTGATTAATGCATGAATTGAATGGAAAGGGCATGCCCATACCCACTGGTGCGCAGTTTACAGGAGGGGGAGGGACCCAACAAAGGAAACCCTGAAACTGGGAGCGACCAAGGACCACCTTAGTGCCCTTTAGGTCAGGTGTGCTAACGAGCCGATGCATCTGGGATTCAAACATATAATATTCTGATTAATTCGCTCACAGTTTCCTTACCTTACCTTAGTTGTTCAACTAAAACCATGTACATTTTGGAGATTCCGCGTTCCTGTAACAATGAGTGCGGCCATCAGTTTATTCCGAGTTGTCAACCTCTTGCTATTCTGCCCCGGATCCCAGCAGTTCCATCGACCTCGACCCTGATAGCTAATCCACCAACCGTTTATCCGCATCCCGCTGCTGTGGTATGACTTTCAACCAGATTCAATCGCTTCTTATGGCAGCTCCAACCTACCGGGACAAAATCCGCTGCAAAATGAAATAAGGTTGATTTGATAGGTGTGGCATGAATGAGGAATACTCCACGGCCTACGGATTTAGATCAGACTAAATTGGTCCACTAGTCAAGATTTGTAGGTTGTGTTCAACATGTCTGTCGTTCTTGAGCTACCTACAGAGAAGTCATCTATCGGTGGGAGTTGACTGCTATGCACCAGCGGCCAGCGGCCGTACAAATCAGCAATGGAGAAGTGCACTATCATCATGGAATAGAGTTCGGCAAACTGTTGAGATCCTGCTCGGTGGAGTGGTAGTCAAGTTTTTTGACTCAAAATCCCTCGTACAGGGTTCATCTGCTCATTCGGGTGCAACGGATATGTACTGCTGATTATTCCTAATAAGAACGAAACGGCTATACAGTATTTCCGTGGTTTCTAAGTGACAAGTTGAGCGTTGAAGTCACTGAATGCACAGTTTCATGAAATGGTGTAATCCACTACTAATGCTGATTCACCATTAGCTAAACTTATCACCCGAGTCTTTTTGTTTCATTTAAGTCTAATTAATCCGGCGAGCGAGGGAGAGGACAGCAAAAGATAAAACTTTGAAAATTTGTCATCATACAGGCAATGTGGTCAAAAAATCGATCTTTAAGTGTAGTCCTTCATATGTTTTCCGCCCTTGATATGAACACGTCGAAAAGGTTTATGATGATATTTCGATCGATAGCGAAGTAGGTTTTTCTCCCCATTTGATAAAACACAGATATGCATTCACACATACACTTTAAATACATTAATCATTGTCACCACTCAGGCGACAGAAATGATTAGCATTCGGCGTCTGTCATCCTTTCTATTACGATGTATGCCCCAAGATCCCTGGATATGTTTGTAATCGAGACATACATTTCCTCTCCTTCTCTTCCACGCATCTCGATTATTGATCGATAGATGCATTATTTCGATACTGTTACTTAATGCTGAGCATTTTCATTATCCAGTCACGTTGGCCCATTTGACTTATTCAGATCACTTTGTTAGCTGATATCTACGTCCGGTCGCCTGCACTTAAAATTAACAGGTGGTCAAGGTCATTGTTATTATTATCGTTAGTTTTTATTTTTTCTACTACTTTCTGTCTGTTACTTGAGTTGTGTAAAGATATATGTTCCGCATCTCAACAAGTGAGCTTGTAGAGGAGTCATTGGGACACAGCAAAACCACCGATTTGATTGTAAATGACAATATGGCCAATTTGTAATAAAATAAGTTGTCATAGGGTTGCTTTTCAAGAGATTTTTTCAGTGGCGCAGATCATGAGTGACTTAACAGCATTTCGCTGATGATCGTTTCCTGCTTACATTTGCGAATTTGCAAAAAAACCCTAAAACAACCACAGCTGTTGGTGGATCAAGGATGTTTTTGGCCGGACCGCCAGTGTCCCGAAAAACTAGTCGATTTGCATGTTCCGTTCAAGTGATCTGCATCCAAACCAGAACAATCGGATATCCACTTCCACTACTTATAAGCCTGCCAGTAGGTATTCGTTGGCGTGTCTCTGAATGGCCCCAAATGAATAATTCATCATGAAATCCTGCTACAGAATAGACAAAGACTGTCAGCACTGTAATCACTAATGGAAAATTTTGAAGCTAAACGAATAACTGGTCCAAATCACAAGCAGTTCTAGCAACTGTCTTGTTCTCGACAAGGACAAAAACAAGATCGTGATGATTGGGAATAAGGACTAGGCCAAATAGAAGACCCATCATAATATAACTGGAAGTAAATAATGGCAAACGATTTGGCAGTAACCATGGTTAGTAAAGAAGACCGTCACGAGGATATTTGTCAGCAAGAGCAAATCGCATAGAAGTACATGTTGCTCACCAAAATGTACTTGAATTCCCAGGCCAGTATGATCGCATCCATTCTTGTGATAACTATGAGAACCGTGATCAAAGGACACACGAATATCACTTCGCAAAAAATAATTTGCAGATCAATCATTCGAATTTTCGGTCATTGATGGAAAATACAGTTAGTGACACCTCCACTTATTTGTTATTAGTTAATCTGCAAACGCAACCGACGTTACATCCCAAGCTTCGGTCGGCGCAATATCCAGACTGTAAAAATGAAACGAGTTCGGTATCAGCATAATCTTTTTTAATTGGCTCCGCATATTTTCACTTTAGATTCATATTCGGGAAATTGACCAGATATGAGAACTTGTGCTATCTTATGTGGCGAGAAATTCTGCTGCCACCTATGCTCGAATGGAAAGTGTGTTATGGTTTGCGTAGTTTGGTGGTTTAGCTTAGCTATTCTTGCATGGAGGTTGTCTTTTCTACTGGAATTTAGCTTTAAGAAAGAAAGAAGTAATGTCTGTCGGGCGTTTCGACGCCATGGTTGAGTCGCTGAAACTACCAGCACTTTGCGACCGAACGAGCTGATTTACAATCCTAGAATTTTTTTGTTGAAGAATACTCCAATGCCTATGACAGATATCTGCACAACCAGTAACCTCGGAACAACGCTCTCTGTTTTTGGTTGTTATCTCGCATCACTAGCTGCTGGAAAATAGAAACAAAAACAAGAGCTAGTGTAAAACTGATTGCAAAATAATCATTTAAAACACCATACAAAAGAAGAAAGTTTTTGATACAAGAACATCACTGGATGGGACATTAAGCCATATCACCCATTGTCTCCAGCCCTCGTTTTTGTAGACCTCTACCTCTACCTGCACGAGCCAGTTCACTGGTTAAATTCTCATGCTGTTTTGCAATCTTACCGTGTGGTCACCTAGACCCGTTCTAGGTGACAAAGTACAAAGTACACGGAGACAGCCGTTTTGTGAACATGCATGGTAGGTACGCTAGCAATTTGATTGCTCCCGTGGCTTCACGTTTAGGTATAGTCTTATCCGCCTACCTTATTCATTTCGGTACAAATCGCGAACGGATAATAAATGGTCTTAGATCTCATCTGCACTGACACCATTCGAGGGTTTTCACTTTACTGTGCCACACTTATCACCTCGTTAATTTTATCGCACTGAATATCAGCCTATGTCTACATATTTCCTATGTTTGTCGTATACATTTGATGTTTAACATGACTTGATTTGACATTGCACGACAATTGATTCCTTTGTCAAACGTTGGTTTGCTACTCAAGCTGATCGGGTAGTTAAAAGTTGCAGTCGGGTTTTTGAATTTCTATTCAGTTTATGCTTCTGCTTCCAAAATGAATGTCAGTCAATCCGCGGGTGTTACGGTCGTATCGGTGTCACAAAGGTCCCCATAACATGTAAAGTTTACGCAACACAACCAATCTTGAGGTAATCGAGTGCTATTGAGTTCATACGCCGAAAGGAAATAGGGGATAGGAATTGTCTAACGCACCCAGGTTTCTTTACATAAATTTGTCACGACACAAAGAAGACACGCGTCACCAGATGCATGCATTTCGTTTACTCTTTTCGATTGTGGACGTGGGACTACAATTTGTACACCATAAATTGTAAAGAATAAAGTGGACTATATCGGATGCAAAGTTTGATGTAGACATGTAGCAATCAATTGGAATGACAGACGGAAGATGGTCGTGTGCGGTAATGTCAAGTTAGCCTAGTGCTCAAGGTCGATCGTTTCTGTGCTGAATGTATTGGCTGTTGCTTGTTAGTAAGCATGGTCTCACCGAAATCCACCAGTTTGGGAGGGAGGTTTTATTGCCAACTAGTACTTTGAAAGTTAACTTCGCGACTTGATGAGACCAGGCGATTCACAAGACGAGACCAGAACTTTTTGCTACAGCATGTGAGCTCACGCAGAATGGCGTCATCGATGGTGACAACCATTGCGGTATGTGCTCTGACACTCGTTGAGTCAAGCAGCGAACCATTTTGCCGATGTACGCGTCACGGTAACTGTAAGTGAACTGATAGATGACGCGTGAGACATTAGAATCAGCGGGACAGCTTGAGTGGTTCCGTTAGTTCAATTTTTCTGGTTATTTAGCTTAACTAATGATCACCTTTAAAGGACAAGGCAATAACTTGTTTTTCCATCTCTAATCGGTCTTCGCACAGTTTTACAACCTCCAATTTTGTTCGATAAAAATAACCTTCGGTCAACAACGTTCGTTTTATGAACGCTTCTTCATTGTATACCTGATCGTGTATGTCAATTTGATATTGTCTGTTTCGCTTGTAGGTGACGTCCATCCCAAATGACATTACGGCAGATATTACATTGCAGTATTCCCGCCGGTTGTTTGATTAATAAAACAAAGTAAACGGTTTTCTTTTTTCTATTCGTGTAGAACATGAAATTTGGGATGGATAGAATCCACGACTTTGACAAACGGATTAAAATATTCTTCGTTGGGATAAAATTGGGCTTCTGTCAACGTGATGTTTGTAAAGAGACAATGTCGAAATATTATCAAAGAACTTTAGCTCGATCGTACCCAAAACCATATTTGCTGCAGGTGGACCCAAACAGCTTTCCACGGTCACACCATTCATTTGTTTAAATGCTTTCCTTTTAAAATTAAAAATCTTCTGGAGTCAGGGAATGTCAAAGTACACATCGAAATGTTTGACAAAATCGATGACGATCCTGCGTGACCTCAATGATCGTGTTTCTTTGCCGTATACCAAGGCCAACTTCATGGGTGTTGTATACATTCAGCCTTTGATCGACCACCGGATGTCACGCGGAAGCCACAGGAACCTCACATTAGTTCATGTCAAATGAGCCGTTTGTATGTGTGGCGATAATTCATCCAATATACTGTCACCGGGAAAGTTGCAACTACTCACATAATAATATCTATCTATTTTACCCAGATCTCTCTTTGCTCACTGACTGTCAAATCAACTGCAACCGTTCTAAGTCATGCGAACAAAAAGGATCCAATTTGCCCAGTTCATATCTTAAAAACAGAAAACCCACTAAGACTGGAAACGGAAAACCGTACGCGTTTTCCATTCAAACTATTATAGCCTTTTCCCATACATCAATTTCGAATTAAATATTTTGCCTAACCTATGACCATGTGTTTCGTAGTTGAAGTATTGTAAGGAGCATTGTATGTAGTAGACTCATGAAACAAAGTTCAGCTGAAAGAAATGACAAGATTAAATAAGTTGCAAAGTCCAATTTGTTCAGTGTTTCCGTGACAAGGTACACCGGAATGAGAAAGATATTAAATAAAACCAAGTGAACTAACTGTACGATACACATAATTCATTGTGTGAATAACGTATGAAAGGGGAATGAAAATTTCTAGTAAAATACTACACGGAATGATGAAGTGCTTCACTGATGAATGAGGTGACGAAAAAATAAACTATAATGGCAAAATAGACGCATTATTAATGAATGCAAATAGTGTTTTGTTTTGGTTCAGTGTGCAGGACGAACGGGGAAAAAAGGACTTTTGAAATTTATTCCCGATACCATAAAGACCATTTTTGAACGTCGGCATTGCGGAAAACAATAAACAGAGTGCTAATTTAAGTTCTTCTAGCTAGTTTAACCCGTTGACAAATTGAAAAGGTGCTTCAATTAAATCTCGTTGAAATACGAACGTGTCACAGCACATTGGACGTAGTCAAATATCATCCGTCTAGACTAACTACCCCTTCCATACGTTATCATCCAAAGCAAGGAGTATGAACAGCTCCATTCAAAAAACTGTTCCGTCACGTAAGCGTCTGATAAAATGATTACAGCTCCCCTCCGTAGTAATGAAAACCGAATAAACTGGTTAGGATGGAACCAGTCTCAGGTGGCGAATTTAGACGTACAATAAATCATCGTTACCCAGGCAACACGACTTGTTTGCATGATCCGCCTGAGGCAGTCATGCAAATAAAAGAACGGATCAAAATAAACAAGACGAGACTTGCGCATTTCGCCGTAGTTTGGAAGTGAGGAAGTACGGGTGACAAACAGTACATCGGCTGACCGGATGTGTATAGGCATTTGGATTCGTGAGGATATTCGATCGGGTAGCACGGATAAGGTTGAATTCCCCGACAATCTCTTCCCAATACGTGGATTTTATGACGAATTAGCATAAATAGTGAAGTTTGTGAATTTCTGTGATCTGCTGGTGATTGGGCAGCCAGTACTAACGTGAAATTACAGCATTGTTCTACGGATATTCCAGCGATAAACTCACTTAGCTCATTGCATCACACACCAACAGGGATCGTCCTGTTCTACGGCTGGTTTTTACGGATATTATAAGCCGTATATATGAAAGAACACTCGCCAAACGAGAATGGGATTCAGATGTAGTATAAAAGGAAAATCTATATCGAGGAAGTAAGATCGTACGTTTGTCTCGTCCCCATCAATCGGTATTTGAGCAGGATAGGAGACATGAAACGGTTGGTCTGTTTTTAACCTGGAACAAAAGCCCCCGAACTGTAGATTCGGGGGAAGGGGAGAGTGCACCAACTTCTCGGGCCAAGCAAACGAGAAGGACGGGATCAGATGTAATTGATAATTGCCAGAGCCCTGAAGTCCTGTTTAAAAATACCTAACGGAGAAAAATTACCGACGGACTGGACCGGAAGAAAACAATGATAGATGAACTTGGAAAATGCTGTTGGTAGAGTCAGAAACTGATTGAGTTGTCCAACCTAGAAAAACAAACTTGGCGGGTTTCCGACGAAGTGCCCATTTCAGATTCGCGTCTAAGTTAAATCCCACGTAATTGGTAGAGCCATTTATGGATAAAATTTGGAATTTCGTGAAGCAAAATCTGTGTTCGACTGACTGCTTTTCGGGATCCACCTTTCATGCACGACTCTCGAGTATTCTGGCCAGTAACATAGAGGGGGAATGTCAAGCTAGGGTTTTGCTCCTATTAGGGCTCATCGGTATTTCATTGCTGCCATCGGATCCCGGGGTTTGAACCCTGGCTTTCCAAATGGAAGGGGCCTGGGCGTGTGCTACCCCTGTGCCATCAGCTTCTTTCTAGTCTAAAGAGAAGTCCCGAGTTAAACTTGTCCAAATGTTGTCTAGAAGGAAAACTTCGAGCGCCCGATAATTCCAAAGAAGAATTGAATGACAGTAAGAAAAGCGTAAAGATATCAATCGTTCACACTACACACAATTATATATTACATGTATATATATGTCTAAAGCAACCGCAAGTAGTATCTGGATGAGTGAACAAAATTTGCCCGGGAGCACACGACCGGTTTGGCGGTTATTGTCGCTCGTCCGGTATGCGTACCCGGTGCTCTCTCGTCCAAACATCCACATACTTGTACACTACTCATGCTACACATTCGATTCTGGTGAGAAATATCAATTCGCAATTCCNGGAATTGCGAATTGATATTTCTCACCAGAATCGAATGTGTAGCATGAGTAGTGTGCATGGAAGCTGTTGGTCGGCGAGTGCACAGAAGAAGCAGAACTGTGATTCGTTAATAATTCTTCGTCAGTTGGGCTGAGCCAACCTTAGGAACGAGGGCAGAATAGACATAAACTGCACGCAATATCTCAATGAGTAAACACGATTCGTATACATATACATATACATATATATGAACAAAAAAGATAAAAAAAGGAATTCAAGTCATTTAGAGAGGCTTGATTTCAAACACGAACAGGAGCGGCATCATTCTAGTTGAATTTTGAGATCTCTGGAAATCTGCAAAATTAAAACCAACAATCAGAGAAGTGAATGCATCCGTCAGAGCCCCAGCACTATGCATTAAAAGAGCTGAGGACAGAATCTGAGGACCAACTCCTGTGGTAATTTCAGTGGTGCACCGAAGGTCGAACACCTCATTCCTAGAAAAACTTGTAACTGCCATATCATCACTCTAGCCAAATATGACTGGTGTATAAGTGGAAGGATGGGTGAAAGCATGATTGATGCTGTCGACCTATGCAGAGCTTTTCACGTGCCTCTTTTAATTCCCACACGACAATCGGATCCTATGCCATAGGAATTGGTTGTTGTCACAACTCAAGAATTGGCTGGCGAATGTCGTATCGTTGCTTTTGACTTCAGCTTCTACTAGGTTGGAAATATACCGCACACGTGAGTTATTACGGGATTTGTAAAAGTGCTCCTTGCGTCTTCTTGGACATTTCAGTATCTGGGTCGAGATTCGGCTATTTGAGACGAATAGTGAGACAGCATATATCAAGGATTGCGCTGGATATCTCTGTGAAAGGCCTGACATTGTCACTGAGCAGGGGTTCAAAAGAGAAACGTTCAGATGCAAGTGGAAGGGATTTCTGACGAAGAGTAAGGTTGTTGTGTGAAAAGTTACGGAGGCGAACTCGGATTTGATTTGTACGCCTGAAGGAATGGAAGCCTGACCTACAGTATATCTTGGGTCTTAACAGAAGCAGACAATGATCAGTACTTGGTATAAGAGCATGCAGTTTCAGGGAAAATAAATTAGGGTGGTTGGTAATAACCCTATCTAAAATGGAGTCGTCTCTAGTGGGAGAAACGCAGAGGTCAGTCAAATCAAACACAGTCATTGTTAGGATAGATGGATGATTGAAATCAACCTCAGTAATATGCAGACTATCGCCAAGAAGAGGAACAATAAATGCTGGAATGAGTGGAAAAAGATGTGATATTGTGTTATGAGCCAAAGGGGACAATATATAGATTCGTTATTATTGTACTGGTATGGCGAATGAATCTGGGATAACACTGTGTTACGAGACACACAATTCCGTTCAGCGAGTGCGTATAAATTTATTCGGACTTGCCAGGCCAGAAGGAGTTTATGTTGCCAAACCACCTCCAGTCTTCTTCTTGTCAGAAACTGTCCTGTCAGTGGAGTCTGAGACTGTCTATCGACACAAGTGAATCAGCGATATCCGTGTTCAGCCACGATTCTTGTATGCAGATGGCACACGAGTAAACATGGATCAATGATTGAAGTTCTAGGAACAGGCCCGACATTTTCGTGAACAGCGAATGGATGTTGGTATTGAACAATGCCGGAATGGACATGTTGGCCGGAAGAGTGCATTTAAGAGCTGCCTGCCAGCCAGCATGATTGCTCCTTTTAGATGGGTAAGGTATTTGAAGTGTAGAAATGCGTGATTTCAGTCCATGTTGAGAAGCAATACGGGTTTTAATCAACAATAATTGCGAACGGCTGTAGTGGCGAACGGTGACCATAATCGAATCAATTATCCGACAGAAATATAACCAAATGTATATAACAGAATTCTGGAGTAGCCAAGCAAATTCGTTCGGATGGGGTTCTTAAAATACACCCACATCTGCGCTGCGGGCAGCTGCCTGAATATTTCCAGTATCCCTTCCACAGGGGACCATTCTAACGTCCGTTCTTCCAATCCATGGATTATGCAACATGCAACGAAGAGATGCAGCTCGATGGATTAATCTCATAGAAACAACAGTGGGGAGGAATAAATGGTTTGGACGCATTATTTGAAGCAAAGCGTTCACTTCACTGGCCTGCCTTCAAGGTCCGCACGCCCAACAAATTGCGGCAAAGTTGACCTGGCGAGAACTCATGAAACTCTTAAAGTAGATGTGTGCTGTGTCTCCGAAACGCGAGTACAGGATCTCACTCCGAGATCAATATTCGTAGCCTATGTATAACCTCATTAACAAGCATAACTTTTTACACAAGCAGTCCTGCACCTTCGAGGGCCCGTGGTCAGACTAGCATTTGGATCACTATGACCATGCGAGCGATGCATATACTGCAGCACTATATTCGAGGAAAAAGTAGTTAATGTGTAGCTCGGTTGAACGGTTTTATGTTTTCATGAAATAAATCGCCATGTGATATCATCGCTCAAATCACCATTAAGAATCCATGGAAGCACTGTACAGCTGTTCCATTCTTGTTAGGAATCATCAGCAGTCGACTGAAGCATTGTCATTTGTTCGTTGAATCTGTGTAAGCGCCCAATGATTGCAGCTCCCATGAGGTCAAAAACGATTTCTCCCGGGAATTATCGCAATTACTCCAAAGTCCCTGTTCAACGAATATTCTGGTCGTTTCTTGTGATTTGGACGTTCTACTTGGCTACTTAACACCGACTGAACGGCACTCGGCATACGGATTTTCTGTCCCAGCCGATCGGACAGACAACGGAAATCGTCTCATCCCAGTTTGTTCTGACCACAGAGACTATCTCTAGCGAACACGAATTTTCGTCACTTGAATTGATATCCTCTCACCTAGTGCCTTCGTTCGCGTTCGAATTAGATTGTCCACATTGCCTTCAGTTATCTATGGCGCAGTCTAATCGAGGACTGTCGATCATTCCGGCTCCTAACCGCAAATTCAAATCATGTCTTTGCCCATAATCACTTTTGTTTGTCTCCAGTCTCTAATCACGTCAGCATAAAAACCACTTGTCCTGCGCAGATGATTCCGGGCGATAATCACCGATTTGGGTTCCGATGTGAGTTTTCAGTGCCGTTGTCATTTGAACGCGATGTTTCGGATCCGAGCGAACATTGGCGTCAAAGCGAAGAAGCTGTGCACTCGCCGGTGACCGCCATGCAGAACTATTTGTCGCATAAATTCTAGAAACGGTGGATATCCTAAACTTCTGTTGCACTGTTAGTTGCTTGTAGGTCCATCCACCGGATGTCAAATACAATGAAATGCGTGAATCCCTTAGGCGTCAGTGGATCAGGAGTCCGATAACTATCGGAAATAATCGCAACATAGGCTAACTGATCAATAGTGCTGGTCCAAGTAAGCCGAGTGTGATCGAGGTGATGAAAGAATCCGACGACTTATTAATTCACTCTCAACACCGTTGGCTGGTGTGTCGGACAGAGTATTTTAGTTGATTCACAACCACAATGGTCATCCCACTTATGTCTGCAAAAGAACCAATGCACGTGGATTTCAGTCCTCCATGCGAAAGTGAGCAGATCAGGGAGATAGGTTTTCAGATAAGGCGTAAAGCAGTTGAACCATTTGGGTTGTCTCGGTCCTTTTTCAACGATGGTGGCTAATTGGTCTCATCGGAATTGACAAAATTCCTGATATCGATCTGGGAAAAGGAAGGGATTGCTAAGGACTGGTGTGACTTGGTGATTCTATTGATTTACATGAAAGATGGTAGATTCTCATGTAAGAATCCTAATGGAATTAGCTTAGCAAACATTGAATCGGAACTGCTCGCTGGCGTTATTCACCGCCGATTTTCTTGTACACTGATTTCGGAAGGAGGGGAGTGGAACGAAAACAAATTGTGTGGAAATATGAGGAGTGCACTTTAAGAGGCCATTGTGCTAACGATGCATGAGATGTGCAAGTATATTATTAGCGAACTTTTCACATGCGAATGGTTGCTGATCGCATACGGCTGACAGATGACAGTCCCCGGCGGAGAATTTTAAATTCGTTCTTAAGTAAACCTGCTCAGTTAGCAAGAAAACAAGGATTGTTGAGCAATCCGTCGATGGAAGGCGCCCCGTGAGCTTTTTTACGAGTGAAAATTATCGCGTCGAAACCGTTGACGTTCGCCACCAATAGACGAGGAGTTGCATCATATGGGAATTAGTATAATCTTAACTAGATGCCACATAGCAGGAATCTCCAGTTTGAATATTATTATTTATTAATGAAAGTAGTGATTATTTTGTAGTGCGGTAAAATAATCACTACTTTCATTAATAAATAATAATATTCAAACTGGAGATTCCTGCTATGTGGCATCTAGTCTTAAGATTATACTAATTCCCATATGATGCAACTCCTCTGGCGAAGTCAAACGGTTTCGATCGATAATTTTCACATCGTAATAAAAGCTCCACGGGCGCCTCCTTCGACTGATTGCGCAACAATCATGTTATAATCATCTGATTTTTTGCGTAAAAATGGTTCCATTATGGCTTTCGATCGGTACTAAACTCACCCTGAATTAATGTTGCTTAGACTTACATTTGGCTTCCATCCGCCATTAAACTCACGCACTTCTGCCCATCAAAGATCTCATATTACTTCCCGCAAAATTACTCGAATTGACTGGAAAGAAATTTTAAATTGACCCCTTCCAGCTAGAAGTCCTTTCCGGTATTGTTCACGACAAATAGACACTCCTTGTTCAAAAAGCTGGCAGACCTATCCGTGATATGTCAATCACTGAATAATGTTCATACTTCTGTGATTTATGCAAGAGAACCGTGGCTCAAGCCGTAGGTTGCGAACTTACCCGTATTGATCGATGTGTTTAAACTATACAAACATAAATTTACTAACAAGAAAAAGGCTGCATGTAGGTGAACATATTACGTCAGCCGCTTCTGGACTGGCTATTCTGCGATGCATATTCCCTAAAGGGAATTGACGGCCTGGTAACTCAGTGTTATTTCAGGCTTTCTGCTCATAACAGTACAATTTTAACGAACCTGTACACAGCCCATTTCTTGCTCCTAACAAAATACATCCACTTTCTTTTATCCCTTTCCAGCATTTTTGTCCCACTTTTTACAGATAATATACATATTACTGTATATCAACCTTACCACTCTCTTTATGTGGTCCAATAGATCTTTACGTTTCTCCCATCGGCGGAAACTTAATTTTAACCAGAGTAATCAGCTATCATGAGCTATTTTCTCTGAAACTGCCCACAACCATCTTATTAGGAAGCATTTATTAGTGCCGAGAATATTCTGTGCTTTCCAATCATTCGAAAAAACAAACCAAACCCAAGTTCTTCTCCGTAATTTTTCGTGCGACAATTTCATACTTTTTCAGATGTTCCTTCCACATATATCTTCTTGTTTCTCGGTTGAATCTTCGCTAAATAACAATATCAAACTTTCGGGAGAAGTGGCCAGTGCAAGCTTTAGCATTTGATGTCCCTTGAAACCTTCACTCGTCTCAATTGATTGCATCACTTCCTCATTAATGAAGTTCCTAAGGAGCCGAATGGAGAACTTTTACGAAGTCCGTGACAATTCATGAGTCTGACGTGTGGCTGCTCTAAAAAAAGTTTGAAATCCAACATCCTGACAAGACGTTTGCTAACCAATTCCCGACTCGTGGAATGTTCTGTGAGATTTTGACACCGTTAGTCGGGCTTTCAGCCATCCTCCTGCTTATTCCCCGGTCACATTTGTACAGGGCGACGATTTGGCCGTTAAGCATTCTTCTGGTGAAGAGTTATTCATATTCTCCGCGCCACCAAAAATAACCACATCGGTTAGTATTGATACCCTATCTTCATCTGTTCTGAAGCAGGGTAATGTAGCTGTCACGAATGTCTTCGGTTTTCTAATTAATAAATCATCAAATTTATCTTCTATCTTCGATTACTTAGGCCCCATTCATTATTGTTGTTCCTGTCCCAAATTCTATTAGCACTACTCTCTTAGCTAAAAGCTTTCATCCAATTGCCATGACGTATCATGGTCTTAAAGTGACAGAGCGCATTGTGCTTAGAAGTGTACGTTCTTCTATGAGTCCTCCGATCAGCTCTTTCAACTTAGGTCCAATTAGGACATCGCTGCCTACCATGTTCATCATATTTATAAGCACTTAGATCCATGGATGAAATCCATACATCGCGTCGTTTTAAATTATTTGTCTGCATTTGGCTCTTTCGCGCGGTTTGATTAGTATGCCAACCAAAATTAATGCAAACGACTAGGTGCAAGAATGTCAAAACCGTTAGTGCTTCAGGAAGCTGTTCTTTCGTCATATTTCTCCAAGTACATCACTGATTTAGTAACTAGTTTGTCCTGTTATTTGGTTAACTAAGCTGAGTATGCTACGCCCTGTTAAGCCGTATCAAGGACTATCAAAGGTTTTCCAACAACTTTCGTACTATTTATGATCGTGGTTAACGAATTTCAACCGAAAGAGTTTCAGAATGATGGGCACTGTGATGAATTTTCCGAAACCGGTAGTGAATGGAAGACCAGTCAATGTGCCTAGTCGTCGACACTGGATCGTATAGGTCCAGTTAGACTAACGGTCTTGGGATGAGAACAGTCAAACTATGGCCATCAATTCAGTTATTGCAAGTGAAAACAAAGATAAAATTATGGAATGAATTTAGAGTTATACTCCAGTACAAACGAGTTATATTACTTGGTACTGTCAGTGTGTTTGATTAGGTTGACGTTTACTTCTACTCGCCTGGGTCACATGGTCAGCTGTGTTGTTCATGTTTGGCTAAAGCTGTTCATAGGGAGCAGAGTTTCGGATTTGGATAGGCCCAAACGTTAATTGTTTTCCTCGATTTACAGTTCCAGAAGTCGAATTTTGCTAGTGAACATTTAGGGATGTGCGTAAACAATTGAGGAAGGCAGACTGCAGTATCAGTCGCAGTGTCTGGACCAGCCAGATGTGTTCACCGATTGAACTTCCCGTCGATGGTTAATTTGTTTTTATTTTTAAAACGGTTCCCTAGGTTGCCCGTTGTTAGAGAGAAACTTAGGGAACGACCGGTGTTGATGTTATTCGAATTTGCAAAGCTGGTTTGATGGGAAATCACCACCTAGTCCACATCATGTCAAACATTTTCAAGTTCAAAACTTGAAACACAAATATGACACAAGAACTATTGGTTTGTTTGATCCTTAGTATCCCGGACCATGCGATATTTTTTGCTATTTACGATGAGACCAAACTTGAGGCTGTTGTATTTGACACTTGTTACCAGGACTTTGTACGCCAAGCAAACAATTAGCAGGTAGAATTCTCGACGATCGACGAGAAAGAGCCTTCTGAAACAACTGTTTTTTGCTGAACAGGAAACACAATCGATGATACGGAAGATTCATAGCAACACTTGCTTAACTAACGGATAAAGTACACCAAATCCAGAGAATATTTACTGGGCGGTGTTACTGTTCATGAACGATCGGTTGACTTAAGAGTGCAATGGAAGACACACGCGTCACTAGCCCATTAGGGCCCATTAGGGCCCACTGCACAGAGATTGGAAATGTGTACCCGCGAGCCTGAAACATTCGAGTGGTATAGCGGCCCAATAGTCTCGCTAGGTCAAGTTGGGTACGAGCCGGGCGACAGTGAATTGCCGTCTACCACGCAAAGTGACCGGGCGATTCTGGGGGGAAAGAGATCAGTTGCATTGGACCATCGTCGGACGATTCTTGAATACAGTGTGTAAACTTCGATTTGTTTCCCATTCGATTTCTGATACGAGGTTTTGAAAACCTTATCGAGCGGTGTGCTCGTGTAGGACAGCTGGACCGTCCTGGAGTGGCGCCTGTTGTTCGAGGATTCTACCATGAGATGATTTGGAGACATGGGCCATACGGATTTATTTGCGCTCTCCAGTAGAGTTCCTTGATTCGAAATTTCAGAGCTTTAGGTGGTTCTCATTATTTAGTACTCGTTGGTTTTCATTTAACCATACCTCGGTCACTTTGCTTTTTGATTACTCAAAGGATGGGGAATGGTCGAATGGTCAGAGCACATTGGTGCAACATCATTGGGTGTAAAAAAATGCACTGGGTTGAGTGAAGCGAATAGTACGCTTCATTTAGTATTAGGGTATAGAACATCCTCTCTAAAGCGCTGTCTGTGTAAGACTGTTGTCGGTGTGTTTTCGTCTGACATCATTTCTTCTTTGGCGTTGCTGAATTTACCATTAGATCCTCGCTCACGTGACCGATTATCACAATTTCTGTTCACCCTGTGATAATCTGCGGCGTACAATGTAAAAAAAGAACAGAAAAAGAAATGCACACACAGGAGTAATTTATTTCACGTCAGCGTGTTTATGCTTCACAAGCAGATTCACAAACGGATTGTCTTAAATATTTCTAATTCCTTACGTGGGTCAACTGAGCACGGTACAGTGCAACTAAGGTGTTATTGTTCTCGTAATTCTGTTTACATGGAACAGAGTTGGAACAAGGGCCCGTCCTCCCCCAGACCGGAAAAAAATAAAGGAAATATCGATTGATGGTTGCATACATAGACGGGTTCAATTAACGGTTATCCTCGTATCGGCTTAGAGACAACGTTTTAAACACAATCGCCGGTTGTCGTACCAAATGAAAACACGCATTCTTCTGTCTCCGACTAGTTGACTAAATCTATGCGAACATTTGGCGTGAATAATACGGATGTACTGCGTGATTCAGAAATTTGGACACACACTGAAAGATAGTCTTCAGAAGTTCGACTATCCGTAATTTTGAAAAATGGACTGTCCTATAACAAGTATTTAAATGTTAAACATGATCTTGAAATTACTTGACCCGTTCTCCTCGCTGATATTGGAAATCAGTTGTATTGCGACACGATGAGAGCATAAGTGTAGTGGAACGGTAAAGCCCAAAACCATATCATGCCCACTATACTCGGGGGGGCGAGGGTGGTACTCGCCAATGCTGAGCTTGGAACTCTGGCATGGCCAAATTAGCCTAGACAGAGGGGCCGCTAGCTCCGGGTTCTGCCTAACCAGCCAGATAATAGCGGAGTTGCCGTCTGCCTACCAAATTGATCGGCAAATTTGAGATTTGGAATCTCTGCAAAATTTTTTGGTTGGTGATTACATTATGTAATACCACGGGGACCAACACTCGCGCTTGATACTCGGCGTATCGCCACGTACAGAATTGTCTATCAGTTCTTCTATCGATTGCACGGATAGCTGCATCTTTCGTTCGTTGATTGTGATTTAACGTGTGCTTGTTCACTCGGTTCATGTTTGGAAACCAAACAAATTTCATTGTCATTAAGGAAAAAAAGATGACGCAAGCTGCCTAACTTTATTCGCGATTCAGACTGATTCCGAAAATTTGCTCTTAATCTGTACTTCGTACGTAGGTTGCCACAAGCAATTTCCAGTTTGACTTTACTACCGACGGGACTTTGTAATCAAAATGCCTCACTATTTAATTGTTGCTGCCATACACAACGTATTCCAAAGGAGAAAAAAACGAAAACGAGGAGCTCGATTCAGAAAATAACCGAAATGAGGACTTACACAGGAAGGGGTACATTTCAGTGGAACCAATGGCTATTGAACTGAAAGCCAGCTGCCTGCAGTTCCAGCTGTTGTTGGATCTTGGTGCAATGCCAAG